>CAJQUW010014207.1:75000-78996 GCA_907163375.1 Prostheceraeus crozeri | reverse complement strand
GTTTGTGTTCTCCCCTCACTCCACCCGAACACACCCTACATATCCCCCTCTTTACACTAAACAACTCAATGTCATGCCTCTCAAATAATCTTGTCACATGCTGATTTTCAAACTCTTTTCCTTGATCACTCTGAATTCTTTTTGGAATGCGACCTTCTCGAAAAATTGTTTGGAATGCTTTTGCTACTCCTTTCCCTTCTTTAGTTTATAAAGGTTGAGCCCACGCATAACGCGAGAAAATATCAATGACGGTTAAAATAAAATTATTGCCCGAGTTATGTTTTGAAAAGGAGGCAACATCACACAAATCTGCTTGCCACTGTTCATCGATGTCATGAACAATATAATGGCGGGTGCGGTACTTCTTTTTCGCTTGTTTGTGGAGTGTATAGGTAGCCTGACCCTTTAACCATCGTTTCACTTGTGATTGTGGAAGACCACTCGCTTTTGATAATTTCTTGATAGATGCAAATCCTGCCGGATGTTTTTACATCATAATAGATTGACTTCAAACGTTCAGTCGATGACGGCTGACTCTTTTTCCTCCTTCTCATCTTTTTGTTTTCTTGCCTTTCTACATTTACAACAACTGCAGCATTTAGCTTTAGCGGTTTTGCGATCGTGTTCACATTGCTTAGGGGTTTCATTATGAGAGCTGGCGCAGCAAGTGCAAGTGACAACGACATTCACCTCTGGCGGCTCATTACATGGCAAGCAACACATCTGCTTCATATTAATAGTCTGAGAACATGTATTTCCTAGGAGGAGCTGTTTTAAACGTTTTCCTTTTACCAGTTTTAGTGGCGATGTAGATCTACGTCGAGTTCTTCCTCTTGTTTGCTTAGTGAGTGTGGGAGGGGATGTAGCAGGTGACGTCTTAAACCAATTTGTTGGCATTTTCATCGCCTGAAGCATTGGAGTAGTAGCCACTGTTGAATCAAGTTCTTTCAATGTCTCATTATTTAAAGCAAATTTTGGCACATTATGCTTTTTCAATAGTTTAAGTATGACCAACCAGGTGGAACATAGCCCTGACGGCGCTTTCTACGTGTCGCATACTGAATCAAGTCTTCATAACGTGAAGCATCAATCACTTTATTTTCATCTGTAATGATTTCTCCTCTATCATTTACATTGAGATGGGGTCAATACTGTTGAAAAGAGATATGGCATGTGCGCGAGATGCTAAAGGTGTAGCAGTCGATACAGAGTCCACGCATCTTATTCTTCAAGTTTTTCAATTGCTCAACAGTTTCCGATTGTAATAATACAGCACGATGTGGATCTTTGATGTGAACATTTTGCTGATAATCTATTTCTTTCCTATACATTTGATTTGCAAGAGGTTGCTTTACTTGCTGCATGGCAGTCAATTGTACATATTCATCCTGAGGAATAACAATCATGCGAGAATAAGAACTCATAGTTTGTAGATAATCATGGGAGTTTTCAAAATATCACTTCGAAATCTAAATTCTTCCGGACACTCTAGCGTAAAGTCAATGAATAAGTAACCGTATGGTTTTTCAGTAGCTGCTTGAAAAATTTCAATTAAGGCTTTTGATCCTCTGGGTGCAACTTGTCGCGCTAAAATTTCAAATTGACTTTTATCTCGCGGATTCTTGAAAATAGCATAATAGTGTGTATTCAGGTTTTCGTGTACGAGCTTCTTTTCCATCAGAAACAAATTTTGTGTAATATAGATGATAAAACACCTTTTATGGTGTGCTGCGCGAGTGAACATATCTGTAACATCTTTTGAATTCTTACTTTCTTTTAATAAATCATCCAATACAACAACATCATTAGACTGAAGTTTATCCACTGGAATAATTCCTTCATGTCGAATAAAGTTGCGACTTTGCAATTCCTGAAACAGCGACGGTTGATAAATACCATAACAACCAAATCACTCGATTGATAGGTTCCTTAAACAACTCCCTTCTTTTATCCAATAAATTCAGCGTGAAAACAGTTTTACCTGCATGAGATGGACCTGATACAGTCAGAACTTTATCACATTGAAGTCTGAAATCCATTTTATTACTTTGAGACTCAACATTTGCATAATTAACGCTTAGAGCCAAAGATATTTCCCAATAGGTTGCCCACGGCAGGAGCTATCATTGGAAGTATTGCTGAAAGGAAACCGCCCTTTTGTGTTAGAGTTTTCCTCTTTCTTTGAAGGGCGACTTTAGGATTGGAGATGAAACGCAATTTCGTAGCATATCGCTTAAGTAACTTTCGTTGTTTTGGCGCTAATTTCTTCGTCCTCAACTTCCTCACATGAGAAAATAATTTCACAAATGAATTTATCGTTAGCATGTCGTATAGCATTGTATCGCTGATTTGCTTTCATTCGTCGAGAGCTTGAATGGCTGAAGAAAACTTTTGACTTTTACGTTTCGTCATTTTACGTTTCGCCATTTTCCGTGTTAGTCTTTGCTAAAACCTATCTTTACCACATTTGCATAGGTACTAACTATTGCGACATAAGTGACACTCGAAATGAGCAATGTCACAGTGGTTACATGGCAAAGTGAATGCAATTACGTATGAAAACAGCGTTGACAAAAAGCATGCTTACATCTCTTGAAGATGCGCTTTTCATTTCCATCCTTTCGCTTACATACATCGCAACACATAGTTTCACCGTTACTGATGTCTATAGCAAGTCTTTTTGAAGATATGAATTTGCTAGCCTTTTCTAAATAATAGACGCATGTACAGAAGGAATATACTTCGAGAGTGAGCAGACATAGCTCGAAAACCAGTTGTGCTACAATCAAGTACCACTGCATTTTCAATTTTTCTTTATGGAAAGTTGAATGTGAATATCTGAAATCGCTTCAATCACTAGACTGCTACCATGATGGTTAAATGCGTTAAAGACGTTCAGCAATTTTATCATATGTCTTTTAAAAAATTCTTGGGTGATCTACCACTTCCATTGAATAAGAAGCAAAATGGAAAGAGCGACTTTCCACCTCTTCCTTTCCAAAATGACTAAACTTAATTTTCGCAACTAATCGCGCCATGATAATGCTATCAGAGAATGTATTCATTAACTCTAGAAATAGAGTGCTAGCATCATCGACCACTGCTTCGATGTCGGTCTCATCTTTATGAAATTTTATCACATAATCTTGAACAGCTCCTTTTAAAACTTTGCCTATGAAAACGTAATGTTCCGCAGGTCGTTTGAGAAAGACATGATCGCCCTTTATCTAACCCATCCATTGCATGAAAACAACAACTCTTCTCATAGTAAACATTTATTGAATAATGGTAACAAGCATGCATTATAAATCAATGGTTTGAAAGAGATAAAATAGATACAGCTGGTAACTATCATACAGCGAGCAATGATAACCATACAGGACTTTGGCAGTGTTGAGGTAAGGAGGAAAGAAGCATTGGTTATGAACGTAGCTACTACAACGAACAGACAAAATAGGAACACACAAATCCTTAAAACGTTTTGTGACTTCATGATAATGTTGATTCACTCTACTATCCCAAGGTGGGAGCAAAATATCATCAATGATTAGATTGGGAAATACTTTCCTCTCCTTACCAGGATTATTACAAAAGATGCGTATAACATTGAAAGCAGCTAACCATCGTTTAAAGTCAATAAGAAGAGCACTCTCACAAGAAAAGCCATAGTCTTGCAAATATTTCAGATTAAGTCCATGAATGTGTTTTTCTCGCCCATTGATCAACATTGGGATCGCAGTTGGCATGTTGATGATAGACACTAACAATCTGATATGTCCAATTGTTCATAGCAATAGCACTGAGCTCCTGTACAGGTTCACCCTCACAATCCATAAAAATGATGATAGAAGCCTAAAACGGAAATTTACACATCTAAGGAAACGTTCTATAACATATTACAAAATGAAGAATTACATCGATGCTTTTCACGACAAAATACACAAATGATATGATGGCAACGAAGAAGTAAAATGTATCTAATAAGACCACGTCTAC
>CAJQUW010014207.1:0-70000 GCA_907163375.1 Prostheceraeus crozeri | reverse complement strand
ATTACATCGGATGTTGCCTCGATGTTCAGCGCATCCCTCAAGTCGTCATTTCTCTTTCCGTCTTCTAGATTAGAGCCACACATCCATTTTTGTCATTAACATTTGCATTCTCTCTCTAGACACGGTTGATAGTCTACTTTCAGAGCCCACTTCTCGGCTCCATATGTATGCTTTTTATCACATCTTTCTGGACGCGGACATCATAAACTTTTCCATGTAGGGAGAATGCGTGAGGTGAGGAACGGTATCAACGCCTTGAAGATTGCCCAGTACATCGAATTATTTTGTTCGAATCCACTCCATCTCCTAACTGGCAAGCTGAGGACCTTCAACAGCTTGACCACTGCATCGATGACACTTGAACGTGGACCTTGCCCGTTGCAGACAGTCTTGTGCAGCACTGCATCTGTGATGGACCCAGAGAGCGCATTAGATGTATTGGTATGGAATTTTGGCCAATGGCTCGGGCTCACTAACATCAACTGATGAAGATGAATTTTTCTTTTTGGATGGATTCACTTTCAGTCACTTTTTATGATGATGATAAGTGTATATTTGAAAATGAATGAAAATCATGTCAATACAAGGAACATGCAAGTTATGAAGATAATTGACAGAAAACTGTAGCTTTAGCAATCACAAATCTCCGAAAGACATTGTAAAATAATGCGCACACGTACAGTGCCTAGCGTTTAAATTGAGCATTGATGCACATAGCAGTATATATTGCGAAAGATTTAAGTCGGCAGTAAGTATTCACGCGAGGAATGATGTATCGTCCTGAAGCTGCCCTATGACAGATCACCTTGTTCAAAATATGATCAGATTGCGTTGCAGCCTGATACAGAACCACTGCCATATTGTTTCTCCGGGACTCGAGATGTTCAAGGCACTCATTCTTGCAGTTTGAGCCACACAGTAGTCTATGAAAGCGGTTTTGCAATACTTGCAGACGATGCGAATCTCTTTTTGTCAATCCCACAAATAATGGTGCAGCATACTCCAAAATCGAGCGCATCATGCCATAATACGCAGTCTTCAGACACGAATCGCTAACATGTGGTCTTAAAATTCGAAGAGGAAAAAAGTCGCCGCGAAGCCGATTTCGTGACTTTGTCTATATGGTCAGACCATGTACAGTTTGAATTCAATGCTACACCCAAAGCAATCACGGGTTGACAATCTCTGGAGCTTGTCACAAGTAGAAACTTGCTTTTACTCTTATTCATGGGTAGTTCGTTACGAAGGGACCATTCTATAATGACGTCATGAATTTGTCGGACTTGACTGTTGCATGAGTTGCGATAAATTGGGATGCTCACAGTTATGTCATCGGCATACATAATCAAACAACTATTTTTGTCAGGAATGGTCAATGAACCCATAACTATAGAAAAGAGGTAGGGTCCTATCACGGAACCTTGTGGAATTCCTGATGTGACACAAGACAATGAGCTGCATTGGGTACCAACTTGAACATACTGAAGGCGATTTTCAAGGTAACTCGAAATCCACAGAACAAACTCCATTGGCATTTTACAGTCGATCATGCGCTTAATAATGATATCATGCCTTAGGCGATCGAATGCCTTGGATAAGTCATATGACATCACCTGTACTCCGATAATATTTGGATCATCCAATGAACTTGTAATGTGATTATGCAGAGTAATCAATGCGCAAGTAGTTGATGAACCGGGGCGAAACCCATATTGATGGTCACCATAAGCCTCGAGAAGAAATGGCTTCGCATATTGCAGAACGATTCCCTCAAGTATCTTCATGGGAATGGGCAACAGACTGATAGGCCTAATGTCATCCGTAGATTTTGGACAGTTGGTTTTCGGGACTGGTGTGACCGAAGAAATCTTCCATAACACTGGTACATTTGAAGTTCTGATGGACATTTCAAAAAGAGCATGCAATGGCATTGCAAGAAGACCAGCTGCAGCTTTATATAACCGCGTAGGAATTTCGGGTGATGATTTGTGACCCCGCAAGGACTTTAGAAATTTTTCAATTTCTGATTGTGATACAGCAATTTGTCTGTTGCCATGATCGTCAGATGGGAACGTGATAGGATGTTTCTCGACAAAGACATCCGAAAGTTGTTTATTTATTACTTCAACAGCATTTTGAATACTTTGGAATTTATTGTACAAAGCCTTCATTGGATCATGTGCTTTACAATTGACTGTCTCGTTCACAACTTTCCATACGTCTCCAGATTGCAATTTCCTAATCCAAAGGGATTTTGATTTAGCGATTTCTTCTTTTACTTTGGTCTTGAGATGTTCATAGAGTGGAAAATTCTTTTGACGATAGGCATTCCATCTGTCGTTTATCAACGATTTCACTAATGGTGTCACCCATGGCTTTGTCTTATCTGTGAATGTAACAATTTTCACCGGAATTGTTTCATCAAATACAACACTCAATCTGTGGTGAAACAGTTCACATTTTTCATTTAAATTATAGATGTCGTTAAAAACAAATGACCAGTCAGCATCAGCAAGACGACTCAAAAAGAAATCGACATTAGTTTTGCGCAAGTCAAAAAGAGGTCTGGAAATGCAAACAGGTCTCTCAAATGCAGTACCCGAAATTGGTTGCCCAAGCAACGCTTTATGAGGGACAACAGAAGTATCTATAGGATCACTGATTACAACAGAGTAAAAGTCGGCAACAGCTTCAGAAAACAACATATAATCAAGTTCTGCATCGCCATATGTAGGCTTCCGATGCAAATTTACGAGATTCAAATTTTGACAAATAATATCAGTCTTCAGTCTATTTAAATAACCGCAAAGAATTATGTCAAAAGAAGAGTAGGTGTTCAAAAGTTCATCGATAAATTCAATCAGGAAACTAGAAACATTAGCATGATTTGTTGAAATAAGTTGTGGAGGAATATAACAGCCAATTATGATTACTTTGACATTCGTTTTTACAGCAACAATTTCAATATCACAGGGTTTATTTTGAATGACTACATTTTCAGAGCATAAAGAATATTTTGACCATATAGCCACTCCACCGCCAATACGATCCTTCCGGTCGTCACGGAAACAAGCGTAGCCAGCCAGGAATGGAGACGAGACTTTCTGTATGATGGTCTCTGAACCATGTTTCAGACGCAACGAAGCAATCTATCTTTTTAACAGTCAACATAGTTTCAATAATGTCAAGCTTGGGATAGGCAGGTCGTGTATTGGCACAAAGTATTGTTGGGTACGCTGGAGTTGAGCGAGACATTAAAAACGTTGAGGAAAATTTTTGATATCTTCTCGACGAACAACATTGTTTCGAAAAATCACCACGTCTTCACCGAGAAGTCTGCGCTCCTTAACTTTCTGACGCAACAGTTTCTGTTCATTTCGTTGGTGCAAGGTGAGATCCTGGTTGATGTAGACATTCCTGAATTTGTCAGAGAAACGCAGCGCTTTTCCTTTTCTGAGAATATCTTGTTTTATTTGTAAATCAGGACATATGATTTTCAGTAATCACGGCATATTTTGTCGAGGCTTTCCCAATCGAAACATTCTGAGTTTCTGGGGATCAGCAAATAATTCCAAATCAGCAAGTAGGTCATTGAATTGTTCCTCATCGTAAACCTTTCTTTCCGACACTGTTCCATCATTTAATTCTTTGATACCAGACACAATCAAGTTGTGTGCTCTGATATTACGCTGATCAATTTCAGACATAATTTCAAAAGGAATCTCAATCTTCGTTTCATTCAATTGTTTCTGAATGTTAGATATTCTCCCCTCATGGTCTGCAGTTATAGAGTGAAGATTTGCCATTCCGACCTCCACTTTGGTGACCTGTGCAGTCAAAGTCTGCAAAGAGTTTGATAGTTTAAAAATCTCGCTCTGCAGAGAAGTTAGTATTTCATTTTTAGCTGCGGTTATAGCTGTAGTAATCAACTGATTGATGTCTGCCAAGGTGACACCTGTAGCAGAATTAGATCTTGTTGCTCTAATATTCACACGTCCAGCTGGAGAAGTCATAGTTGGATACCGAATGTAATTGCAGAAGACTTTTGGCTATCTGAAGTAATTCTAGTTGATATGGCAACCAGAAAATCGATAATCTGTGAATCTCCGAACAGGGGGTGTCTATACGACGTATTGATGTCAGCTGATCAAACAGCTGAGACAACAAGGTCAAGAACACACTCCCTTCAGAGAGAATTCGCACTAACCAAATGAATGCTGCAACCGACACTGACGACTTGGTAATCGATGATGACACACTCTACCACCAGAACTAGACACGGACGCGGAGGGAACCAACAAACCACACGAATATTGCAGTTGAATGAAGACCACGTAAAACGATGACGTCACACAATGCTATCCGGCACCGACACAAGCGTGGAACACCATTCAATACACTGATGATGATCAAAAACCAAATAATCCCAAAATCAAGCTGAGCGATGCGATGACACGATAATCCAAGGTCAGAATCACTTCTACGAAGAGTTAAGGATGCCGATGATTTCAAGAATGAGGAAAAAAGTCAACAGAGAACCGGAGATATTGTGTAGCTCAACTGGCAGCGATCAGAGGTGATACAAGCACACGACCTGTGTGCCAACCTGTATGGCGATGTTATCATCATATAGCACGTCCCAATCCAATGCAACGCTTGTGCATTTTGAGATGGTGTTTATGAAGACGATCAATAATGGACTGAGAACAGAGCCTTAATCCATTCCATCAGTCAACCCTGCGGACATCTTCAGAAATCACAACACATCGAATAAGCATAATTGCCACTGACAATTTAGCGATATCTGCATTTCTAAGGGCCCATCGGACCAAACTGCGAGGGACACGTTCAAAGTCGTTCTCTAGATGTATGAATCCATAGAGGAGGTCCATGTTGTAAGCCAATAATCTTCCTTATATTTGTCTTTCTGAGGATGAAAATGGCATCAAAAGAAGACCGCAAAACACAGTGCATTAAATCAACTGTCTAAAAATTCAAAAGTGACCGCTAACTTGAGGATAATCTTAAGTTTTGTTTAAGTTCTTTTTTTCAAGGCCAAGTGAATGTACACATGAGAAGTTGATTGCTCATGTCGCTTAACCGCCTTACTGAAGGAGCTGAGATTATCCCCTCTCTGTCCAGACCACGTTTTCTCGTGAAAAAAGGAGGCAAGGCCAACAGTCTCCTGTGTTACAGCTTCCTCACGGCCGGTCAGCCACTCACATGTTTGAAATTTTGATGCATCAAAATGTCTTGTGTAGTGCTTCTTATTTCTTTCTCAGTGACTACTTTCATTTTATATCAAATGTTGACCTACCTTGCTTGACGACTGTCATCTTTTCAGTATATTCCCTTCGGACGAAAGGCGTGGTCATGATCTCATCTGCAGTACTCAACATAGCGTCACATCAATCACGTAAAAACAAATTACGGAATTCTACCGAATCTGGGTGTTCGAGTCAGATGCAGTCATTGCACTCATTGGCGAGCGCTCATCATCTGATCGTAGTCTCGTCTGAAGTCAGTCATCTGCTACTGTTGACTTAGTGACCTCTATGACAAGAAATGAAGCCAGGAACAATTGGGTTGCGCTTCCCTTTCCATATTTAGGTACCGCTCCTCGATCAAGAATTGTGAAGAATTTCATTGCAAAAAATTGGAGAAGGCAAACCGTTATATCTATCGGGAAAGCCAATTTTGGCGCGGGCGCTTACTGCCTCACACGCACACAACTCTCTTTCCCTCTGTCTGATCATCAATGCTCCGTCTGAACACGCGACTAGCGGTGTGTGTCTAAATGTTCAAAGAAAACAGCTGCGAGTCGAGGTCGCGCTGCAAAACGGTTTACTCTGAGGTTGAGCGTCTGATTTTGAGACGGAAAGCTGTGTACAGCTGATGAAATCTAATGAATGATGACACTTTTCATTTTTATAAATGTTGGTAAATTATTTTTGAGGATGCGCCGATGAACTCGCAGGTACGGAGAAGACGCCACTGACTGTTATACATGTACAAGAAATGTTATGATCACCTTAATTGCCTACTATCTATTCAGGTAAAGCTATATTTTCTCACCAGGAGAGGCATGCAATTACAAATGACTCAGAGTGTAAAAAAAAGACACATTACGATTGCGAACTGAATAAACAAAAGCAGTTAAAAAAAGAACACTCTAAGTTAACTAAGTCCAAGATGCCATACCATAGATAGCAAAAGAGGTGACCTGTCTATCTAGGGTTTATAGAGCTAGAGTTCCTACTCCAATCCGATGGTTTAGCTTTGTGATCCGGTGATGTTGAAAATAGTGGTGTTATTAGAAAAATGATAATTCAGAGAAGAAAATTGCACTTAGCAGTCCGATTCCAATTTTCCCTTTCATGAAATGCCTTTACTAAACAGCAGTTCGTAAAATGTAGATAATGTCAGCAAAATGAAAAGCAAAATGACCTGTTTTCATTGAATGATCAAATGGACTAATATCTGACTGCATACAACCGTAAACATTCGTTGTCATTCGGAAAAAACTTATTCCATCTAAGGTAGATAGATCATTGAAATTGAAATTTTGTAGATATACAGCTAGAATATTAGCTACATATACAACATAGCCATACAATAGAATATGGCTTTGACCTTCTTGCTTTTTCTCCTAGTGAAGCTAGGCAGCACATTCTGTATGATTACAAATAACGCTTGAGACTTGATGTTAGTTTAATATTTACTGTACCGGATGTACAAATGTCTTATGGTACTCTCAATATGAAAAATATTTCTGCCCTTTCACAACTGAGTTGATGTAGCATGCATTTTTCTATTGCATATTTCATTAGAAAAAATATAATGGTTTGCGGAAAACACCAACTGTTCTTTTAAAATATCTCTGATTATTTGCAGACGTTTCGGTGGCAATCTGCAAATAATCAGAGATATTTTAAAAGAACAGTTGGTGTTTTCCGCAAACCATTATATTTTTTTCTAATGAATATCCCAACTGCAAGAATGTTTGCATATTTCATTATCATTGATTTGAAACAATTTGCTATGACTTTTTACACTGATATCTCCAGATTCCGGGCCGTAAATCATTACTTTATTCGAATTACCTGGAGGATGCTAAGGAGGAGAAGTAACGGCAAGTTGTAATTATTTGACATTTGCCAGGTGTTGTGATTTAATGATTTAATCCATTTCTCTTTAGAGACGGATCGATTTCAGTAGGATGGAAGCATGTACGTGTTCGTTGTTTCTAGACATGGAATGTTGAAAAGATCTAACTAACCCAATGTAAGTAACATCTTTTGATAGCTTATGTGATTCTTTTTTCAGGTGTGCATAGAAGCAAATATGATTACTAAGTTTTCATGTTGTTTTTATGTAGACCTTGCGTCATGAATTTCGATTAATTCTGTGATTGTGTATTGACAAATATCTCTCAAAGTATCTTTCTAAGGAAATAAACAGTCATTCGACGATTAACAATATACAGGGTGGATACCAAACCTTGTCAGATATATTTTCAGAAAAAAACAAGTTTTGCAGCTAATATTAATTGTATTTAGTAAACTAACATGCATCATAGGTATCAGAAAAATCATGTTAAAATAATAAATACCAACAATGAATGTTCAAAATGACCGCCATTTTGTTCCACACAAAGTTCACATCGATGAATGAAATTCCTATATGATTTTCTTATCATAGATATAGGTATGTCTTCGAGTTCCTTTTCAGTTTGCAGTTTGAGTTGTTCATTGCTTTCGAAGCTGATGAATGCACTTTATTCTGGACATTACCCACAGAAAGAAATCGCAGATGGTGAGGTCGGGAGATCTGGCGGTCCACGGAATTGGACCACCCCTCCCAATCCATCGGTTGTTCAACCAATCGTCAGGCAAGTTTCTTGTCTAGGTACTAAAATGGGGTGGAGCGGCATCTTGTTGAAACACAAAGGTGGGGTGAGACCGACGAGCAAGAACAGGAAACACTTTTTCGGTCAGAATTTCACAGTAGCGATCACTTGTCATGGTTTCTTCACTGATGTCCACTGCTATAATACCATTAAATGATATCTCGACGAATATGGGCCCTTTGATGTTATGGGTACCTCGTCATAAACATGAGGATTGTCTGTCGCGTAGTAGAAATCATTGTGGTAATTCACTCGACCGGACATGTTAAATGTGCACTCATCGGAGGAGATGATTTTGTTGGACCATGAACTTAAATAAGGCCACTAAATTCATTTGATAAAATTAAAAACTAATTCTTGCACAATGCATTTCGTCCACTCTTATTCAAGTGCAAACATGGACTAACTATAAAATTAGTTATATAAACATAACTCCGCATCAAATGTAATTTATCAATTTCATTGTACCTGTGGAAGCAAGTACGTTGGGAAGACGGTAAGATGTCTGAATGAGAGAGTTTCGGAACACCTTCCAAAGTGGTTAGCCAACTCTTTAAAATGTCCACCAAGGTCCACTGCAATTCCAGCTAGCAGCATCACAAGACATTTGCAAGTCTGTAACAACGAGAGACAAACTGCTTTGAATAATTTTAGCATTAAGTACCACATCAACAACAAACACACATTAGGAATCACAGAGTCTCTCGTCATTTTGCGCGAGAATCCCGACTTGTGTTCGCAAAAAGATTTTATTTCCACCCTTTACTTACCTTGGTAGCTTTAGTCTCTGTTTTGCTTCTTCTAATATCTAGGTTATTTACTCAATTGTTATTAGTTCATATCTATTAAGTCTACTAGATTATAGGTTTGCATGCTCTCAATTTCATTCATAGATTTATTACTGTAGAATTATATGATCTCAGATTTTGTATTTTATAGTTAGTCCATGTTTGCACTTGAATAAGAGTGGACGAAATGCATTGTGCAAGAATTAGTTTTTAATTTTATCAAATGAATTTAGTGGCCTTATTTATTTATAAACTGAGTAAAGGGGAATCATTTTTTAAGGACCATGAACTCTCACTTTTCTTACGAATGATGGTTTGACAAAAAGCAAGTCTTGCCTCTTTGTCATGGTCGAAATTTTGCTGCATCTGATGAACCTTGTATGGTTTATATCCATTCTCCTTCTGAGTTTCCCGACTGTCCTGTGTGAAACTCCGACATCCTTTGTGATGTACGCAGGCAGGGTTGCCACTCGTACTTTTTTCGAAGTACATGCTTATTGCATTTATTTTATACGATTTCAACTAATTTACAAAATATTGGCGGTTGCTCGAACGTCGATGTCAGTGCCAAGTTACTTGAACTTGTACGAAGCGCTAGACGAAGATAGTTCGAGACGGTTGGAACTGAAGCTTATATTATTAAATAGTGCAACTTCATATGTCGATTTGAACAAGTGCTAATTCACCTATGAGTCTGATTCAAGTTTTCTCTTATCTTTGTTTCATATTAATCGGGTCACCCCTATTCGATTAGCATGAATTTTACATGGCAAGCTTTGAAAAAATTGAAAATAGTCGAATTACTGTATGCTGTATCTATTATGAGAAATAGTTACAGATTATAAATAAATAGTGAAGATTTAAAATGTTTACAAGAACTTATCGTGAGTGAATGCCAATATTCCGCTCATTAGCGGAATTATTTAAGTTTTATTGAGTTTATGCGCAGGTTTGATCAATCATGTACTTTCAATAATTAATTGTGCAATGTCAAATCTCGCTACATGTGTACACGTACATTGTGCAGGTAGCATTAAATTTAATTATGCTTGATTTGTATTGTTATTGTGATGCTTGTTTACATTCACGTAGATGGCTATTAAGGCAATAACAAGTGCGATTGTGGTCTTTGATGCAAGTCTTTCAGTATTTATGATTAGTAGCAAAATAACAAAACATTTTGAAAATGTAGCTAAAGTTAGTGAACCAGGAATTTCTGTTAAATAACCATATTCCCATTATCACAATTTCAATTTATCTGTAACAAAATTCATTATTAGACAGGGTGCCCGTGGGTCTGGAAAAGTATTATTTTTAAGAAAATCTCTTGGAAGTCTGGAAAAATATTGGATAAATAGGGCTGGAAGTATCGAAGCTTCACTCACATAATTTCTTCAATTGGATTCTGTGAGTTCATTGCTGCAAACTGCGCATATTGCTTTCCAAGCACTTCTCTTTTCCTTTTCAAAGATTCTTGCCAGTACTTAAAGATAGTTGAGTGACCATTTGAGAAAAGAGAGGCAATAGGAGAGCAACGTAGTGCAATTTATCTCAATGAATGCACAGAATGCGATTGGTACTGAGCGAAAGTTTAAGACATTTGAGAAAATAGAAAGAAACGCAGGTGCTAAAACTCAATATGGACAAAATCGTAATTAGGAAAGCATTTTAGCAAGCAGAGTCATATATATACGGTATGTATATATATATATATATATCCAAAAATGATCCCCGAAGAAAACACAGTATCAAATAAAATCCCCGATCGGTTTCACTTCATTCTCAGAAGCTTGTCAAGGGAATGATTTATTAATTAAATCTATGTCTATAACATAAAATTCAAACTGAAATAGCATTCAGCGCAGGTTTCAGCAACTCAATGATACGGTGTTCCATAGGTTCCCTATCAACCTTGGTTTTCGACGGTGACATCTGATAGAGAGGAGCAGCCTCAAATGTCTTTGATAATGAACTCCCACAAGAAGCTATGTGCTTGCTCATGCCTAAGATCCTATACTCTGGACGAAATATTTGCTGCCTATGTACTGTGAGCCTGTTCCTGAAAATATCTCCGGTCTGACCTATATAGAATTCTTGGCAACCTAGGCACCTAATGAAATAAATAACATTCTTCGAAGTACAACTGAGATTATGCTTTACCTTTTTTTTTCTTTCGCAATTACCAACCTTAAATTGGATGATTTTTCCCGTTACTAAGATATCACAGCAACCGCACCTAGGTTCTTCACATTCAGTAATCCCAGTTATAGTCCTTCTATTGTTATTATTCAAGATATTCTCAGGAGGGACCTAGGTTGCCTGAAAGACCGAATCATTCTAGTCTGCTTAAAGGGTTCCATTAATCTGCCCCCCCCCCCGGGGGCGAGAGGAAGGGAGAGGGTCAAGGATGTGTTGGGATGAATGGGTCCGAGAGGAGGAAACAGGTTCCTTCCCCCCTGAAAGGTAGGAAGGAGTTTTCCAGCAAGGGGTAGCAGAAGGGTAGGAATGTGGGAAGGACAGAGTGAGAAGAAGGCGGGTGTTTATGGTTTTGGGATGAGAAAGTCCATTTTTCGGGCAGAGGGAGTGCTCGGATGGGAAAACCGAGTGCAAATTCGGACGTTTTGGCCAATGTTGGGTCTAGGAACTTCTTTCCAGCGAAATCGGAGAGAAAAAATTTTTGCCCTGCCCCCCCCCCCCTCCTGCCAGACTTCCAACTTTGGTGGTAGAGATCGTAGAAAGTCGTGCAATAGCTCGTTTGAAAGCTGAGAGTGAGACAAATTCAGTGGAAGACACGGCTTGTCAATCGGTTCATCCGTCTAGAAGTTAGCGCAGAAACAAGATTTTAGGAATTCACGAAAAACGCAGAGGTAAAATGTGGGACGTTTTGGGCTGTAGAGTCAAAACGAAGTATTGGAGAGCAAAGTGATGAAACAAGTTTTGGGATAGGTTTCTGTTTGTCATTCGAAACTTTAAAAATTTTCGTCGCCCTGCCCCCCTGCCCCTCGCGAAAAGTGATGAAAAATGTTTTTCACTTGTGGCATGTTACATGACCATGTGTTGAGTCACCCACTTCCCATAGTCAAATGAGAATGGATGAGGTGTCATCTGATATAGAATTGTGAGAAAAATCGATTGCAAGTAACCGCATGTCGCTACGATGAATACTTTTGGAGATAGAGCCATTTTAAGTTTTCTACTTTGCATATATAACACCCTGCAACGTAAGTCTGATCACTTTTTCGAAAGAAGAGGTAAGCAACGGTCGTCGCTCAGAGCTCCCGATATCGGGGTTTCAAATGACTCTATCTTTTGAAGTATGCAAGCTATCTTCTTACTTCAAAGTTTGTGTGATAGAGTTTGATAGTGTCTTTACTACTGATAAAAATTTTTAAAAGTAGTATGAGTAGCACATGCGGAATTTTTTTAAAATTCTCAATTTTCAGTTTTTCAAAGTTTTAACATGTAGTCTAAGGTTTTCAAGTATGCTGAGTTCAAATCTGCTATCAGATTTGAAATTTGACTAAGTCTAAGGAAGCTTCGAGTGGCTAGATCCCAGCTACTGATCACTACCTTTGGCCCGGCGTTGCTGTTGCCACTTCGGGGCAGTGACAATGATGTCTTCAGCTGCAAAAAGCGGGTATCGGGGAAGATCTTTCACTTCCCTAGTGATCGGTACAAGGCTTTCGGGCTGTAGACGGGATCGAGTGTCACTCACTACACTCAAACCTACAATTCGTCACTAAGTTTAATGCTTTTCCATATCTGCTATCAGGAATATGACTGTACTACATGATTCAAAACCTATAAAAATTTCATTATCTTACAGTTAGCAATGGGAAACGACAAAAATAGTAAATTCCACGTCAGATTGTGTACGAGCCAGTCTTCTCATGTCTTACCATGATACAAGCAGCTTTTCACTGAAAGCGAGCAAGACACGGAGAGTTTTGCTGTAATACTCCACTGACAGGGTGTTCGGGACGGCGGATGATGCCGTAGTGATAAGTGTGGCAAGGGAGTGTGTCATATTTTAGACCAAAACCGCTGGGGCGACCCATGTTGGGCATTTGACACAGTTCTCAACGTAGCACTTTCAACGCCACTCGGTTGAGTCTTGCTATCAAGCTGATCAAAGCAACGACTTGGGATGTTTCCTCTTTTAAATAACTCCACCGGTTTTCATGTCTGGCTATCAAGTCATGGACGGTGCAAGTTACGGAGATTTTCGGTGTCATACTTCCTGTTGGTGGGCGTTCTTTCGAGACAGCGGTGAAGTCCGTAGCGATGAGTACTGCACGGGACGTGGGCAATGGTAATCCTTGTGAACCTCTCTGCGTCATGTTTCCAAGTGGTTGCCTTTTGTCTCAACGTTGTACTCTGACCGCCAGGGCGACATTTAGCTATCTGCCACAGGTTACCTCATAAAATCTCCATTGCGCTTGTCTCCCGATAGTTGGCCAACCATGCGAGAATGAACCATGCGTTCTGCTTGTCTCTATCATGGAGGCCAAATGATGAATGGAATGAAATGGGAGGGCATTCATGCGCCACACGCAACCACACGCTCATTTCTCTCTTCGCTAGTGAACAAGCTCTTGTGAGTGTCGTCAGAAAGTGTATCATGTTGTACAAAAGTTTTACTGCCACACAGGTTGATGTATAGTTAGAAAGTTTGATCATGGCGTTTTATGAAACACAAATGTCATAAAATGTAAGCGTTAGTGTAGTCAAATAGTTTTACGGCGACACACGTTAGTGAAAGTAAAGTTTGATCATCAAAGTTTTACTAAACACAAGTGTCATAAAATGCAAGCGTTAGTGTAGTCAAATAGTTTTACTGCAACACAGGTTGATGTATAGTTAGAAAGTTTGATCATGGCGTTTTATGAAACACAGATGTCATAAAACGTTAGCGTTGGTGTAGTCAAATAGTTTTTGCCACAACACACGTTTGAGAAAGTAAAGTTTGATCATCGAAGTTGTATGACTGACCGAACTCATCACAGCACTAGAAAGTTTTATCGAAAAGTTTTTACTGCACAGTGTAGATTGTCTTGTAACTTACTTTCACATTGTTAGAAAGTTTAATCGAAAAGGTTTAACTGCACAGTGTAGATTGTCTTGTAACTTACTTTCAGTGTTAGAAAGTTTTATTGGAGACAGTTGCCAAATGTTCCCTTATTAGAAAATTCAAACTTCATGACTGTTAGATTGCTGAATATTTCATCAGGTTTACTAAAAGCAGTTTTCTACTGCAGTGAGACTGAGAGTTTAGAATGCTATATGAAAACAGTGTTCACCGCAGCACTAGAAAGTTTTACTTCACCGTGTAGATTGTTTCAGTCTCAAAAGGTCTTATAGTAAGTACTACAGTGTTGAATGTTTTATAAAACCGGGTCAAGTCTTGTCAACAACGTTGAGTGTGTGAGAGCTAGTTCCATGACATTGAATCGCGTGGGTTCTAAAGTCCATAATCCAAGGGTAGGCTCCTCTACGGTTGGATTTAGGGTTTTATATCACATGCATTAACCGTTCGTGTAGAATACGTGAAGCACATGTTCGCTTAAAAGTCTAAACGCAAATGTTGAAATAAGTTTTGTAAGAAGTCTTTGACAGGTAGTTGTGAAACTAAGCGAACGTTGAAAAAAGTTTTATGAAATGTTTCTGCAGTCACACTCGTTAGCGTACCAGCTTTACTAAATGTGTTGTTTGCCTTTATCAAATTGAATGCGTGTGTAGACTGTTTTGTAAATAAAGACAGTGCTAAACGTGTTTGCACTCTACATCGACAGCATACAAGTATACACATAACAACAGGCAACGTTGTAAGTCGAATGCATGAGTTAGGAAACACTTAAAACATGTGTGAGATAAAAATCAACCTGCTAGATTAAGTGAAACACAAGTGTCACAACTATTATACGGGAAATAAAGAAGAACTGTGTAGCGAGAACGTTTACACTCATCATAGACAGATGAACATATAGTCTAACTTCAACTTTCTGACATTCAAATGAAATTCGTAAACATGAACCGTGGTGTAAAAAACTTAATGACAATAACTTTATGATGATAAAACTTTCATAGATTGCAGTCGCGTTTAAAGTTTAGAAACCTGTAGAAACGCATAAGTCTTAGATGCAGTTCAACGACTCGACCATTCAACTCACACAATGAACACGCTCATCAGTAGGAAACAGCAAAGCATGGTATGTCATTGAATAATCAAGACTGAGTGATACGTCAGTGGAATTATTTCATGAGTATGAAACAGCGAACATTACATTAGGACTGTCCATGAGCATTAAAAGCTAGAATCAAAGTTTGCTTTTCATGTACTTGACAAATGAATACGTGTCTCATTTCTAAACGAATCGTGCGTTGATAACAACATTGAAACCTGCATCAAGTGATTTTCTGTGCGAATGCAGACGATGTGAAAATGACACACGGATTGACATTTAACCATGCTTGCAATATTCAACACGCTGCCATTCAAAAGCAGCTAAAAATGTTTATCATAAAACCTATCAGTGAAACAGATGTCATATAACCCTCCTGTGTACACAAAGAATCACGAGCGCACTCCGTCGCCTGTTTGTCGCGCTGCCCCACTCAGCAGATAGAGTAGAACACAAAGATGAATGATAGCGCTCTCTCTGGCACCCGTATAAACACATTGAATGTTCTATCGCATCTGTCCAAGGATGCAGGAACTTATCGTCATCTCAGACCTCCCACCTAGCTGATTCCTACACAGCTCATTGCTATCACACCGGAGGGATCATCGTGGGTGACTGAAAGGATTCTCACGTTGTAGGCATTAGTGTTGTCAGATAGTTTTACCGCGACACAAGTTTGTGAAAGTGAAGTTTGATTGTCGTACAAGTTTATAACACGTCAATGACATGGATACATTCCTAAAGTCCATAATCCGAGGGGTAGGGTTACCTACGGTTGGATTTAGGGTTTCATATAACACAAATTAATGTTAACCGTTTATGTATAGTACATTTATTAACTTATCCATTTGTGAATGATATAGCTAAATTGCTAAAGTCCATAATCTAAGGGGTACGGTTGGATTTAGAATTTAATATAACACAAGTTAACGATCTCTTTTAGTGTAGAATACATGCAACACATCATGCATATGTTCGCTTTATAAAATGACTTTGAATGTAAGACTTAATTTCATGGTGAGAAGACAGGTTTCATATCGTTGATAAGGGATAGTTATATACTCATTATGTTATACACTTTACATTTGATGCAGTCAGCTGAAATGTGATTGATACATGCTCAATAGAAGAGTTGAATACATTGTATGCATTCCAGTGATTTGAATAATAGGTGTGTAATGAGTTGATTAGGAAAATATATAATAGTCAACGTATGAAAGTTTCTTGTTATGCAAACATCATTCATTAGTCAGTGTTGTGCTCTAACATCCATGTTTTGTACAAGGTAGGATTCGTCGAATGTGTTATGACGAATGGTTGGTTAAATTCATTAAGCTTTGAGTAACACAAACCAAGTATTAAAACGAAAAGCAAGTGATAAAAATTTAAGACATGAAAGACTTAAGTGTATCATGTTAAACATAAGGTAATGATGATGGATAGAAATAAGTGATGTAATTAATGTCATGTCTCGCATGTGTTTACTTGTACGTTTGCTGTAATTATCATGGTGATAGAACTGGAAATCTCATCAGTATGACTTTTATATATATTTAGATATATTGAATGACAGTCTGACGTCCGTGCCCTTCGATTTAATCAAAATCAGTCCAAATGACAAGCCCTGGATGACTGCTACAGTCAAGCTCTTAATCAATAAACGATACCATGCTTATCGTACTCGAAACTGGCCTCTCTATGCTCATTTTCGAGAGAAGGTTAAGACAGCTATTTATGATGCCAAGCATAACTGGGGAGCACGTTTAAAGCGTGATGGTACATCAATATGGAAAATTCGAAATAGAATACTTGGTTCGTCGAAAGATCCTGACTGGCTACGAAAATGTGATCCGAATCTGTCAGTGCATCATATACTCGAGTTACTTAATGAACGTTATGTATCAACAATGCAAACAGATCCTCTGATCCCGTCACCTCAGCCTTACATCGTTCCTTTCGTGTTTACTGATGCTCATGTCGAGAAGTTGCTGAATACTATCAACCCAAGAAAATCCCCCGGATCTGATGGAATTTCATCGATTATTTGGATCAAATTGTCATCGGTATTGGCCGAACCTTTATGCAGAATATTCAGCAGATGTGTTCAGACAGCTAATTTACCATCCTTGTGGAAAATTGCCGATGTAGTGCCATTACCGAAAACTCAAAGGCCTACTCTCTTGGAGACTCGCCCAATTTCCTTACTCCCGATGCCCGCCCGTTTGTTGGAGAAGGACATTTTCAAGCGATATGAATGTGAGTTTGAAAGACGGACGGATCCTACTCAGTATGGGTACCGAAAACAAAGCTCAACAACATGTGCTCTGATTCGACTCACTGAGTACATAGCGAATGCCTTGTCCAGACAAAACACTGCAGCATGCCACATTGTAAGCATTGATATGGAGAAAGGATTCGACAGACTTTCACATCGCTTGCTGTATGAAAAGCTACTCAGCGACAACTTCGATCCCTTCTTTGCAACTTTCATCGGCAACTATTTAACTAATCGTTCTCAAAGGTTACGGTGGTCCTCAAACTTGAGTGGTTTAAAGACAGTAAGTAGTGGTATTCCACAAGGTTCATCTGCCGGTCCCTACTTATTCAAGTATTTTGTATCTGACCTGCAACTACGTCAAGATGTGAGCCTCATTAAATACGCCGATGACATCATCATTTGTGGTGCTGTTGATCAACAAAATATGGATAATCCCACTGTGAGCGCTGTGAAATCAATTATGGATTGGATGACTGAGAATGGGATGAAAGTCAATGCTCAAAAGTGCAAACAGATGATGGTCACTTTGCGTCCAAGATTAGCCGCAAATTTTTCGGTGAGACAAGTACCAGACATTCCATCAGTTAGTCAGCTGAAGTTGTTGGGAGTGATGTTCGACCAAACTCTAAGTTGGAAGCATCATGTAGACATCATAACCAAGAAAGCCGCTTCACGACTCTACATCCTCAGACAACTGAAGCCTTTTTTCAACAAAGAGCAAATTGTAACTATCTACTATGCTTGTGTCAGGAGCCTGCTGGAGTATTGTGCCCCGGTGTTTGTAGGACTAAATGTCACACACGCGGCATCATTAGAGAATGTGCAAAGGCGTTGTCATCGACTAATATGCGGATCCAGCAATTGCGAGTGTCCTTATTTCATTCCTCTTGACTATCGCCGAATTGTGTTAGGTTGGAGATTGTTTTCACATGTGAATTCTGATCCGACTCATTCGCTTCATGATCTTTCATTGCCTCTTTTGCCTCGTTCTCAGCATTTCCGGATTCCCATGTGCACAAATTCAATGCTCAAGAAGTCATTCTTCGTTGTAATGTCGAAACTGTAAAATAGTGGCTTCAGAACTTGACCAACCGTCTGTATAAATTAACATTGATTTAATTACTTCTTTCATTGTTATTGCTCTTTTATATGTACCAAATGTATGTTCATGTTATCATGTAATGAGCCTCACGATTACCAATATTGGGGCATTAATTCAATAAACGCTTTATTATTATTACAATGTGAAGCATCTTGGGACTCTAGGTAGACAATGACCAAAGAGTAAATAAAACCTAGGTGAAATACAGGGTCATACAGAGGTCTGGGATTCTACAAAGTTTGTAATGTTGATATGAATGTTGTTCGTCAGATTGGAACCGGTAAATGATCTGCTGATATGATTTACAGTGAACAAGAAAATCAGTAAGAGGCGTGATAGGAAAAAACGTCTTCACAAATGCAGACAAGTGAAAACTCTACTAAATGACTAAATGCACGGATTTTATCATCCATCATCAACGTGAATTTAGTTCAACAAGTTACATGAATGTTAAAAGTCGTATGCTGACAGAGACATAAGTTTACTAAATTACACAGCAAAACTCCTAAATCACTAAAACCATAGGATAGGCATCCCTGTGTTAAGATTTAGGGGTTTAAAAGTGTAAGTTACATTGATAAATCACTAAGTCCATAGCATAGTCAACCGTATGACAAGACTTAGCGTTTTATATGATCCATGTTAGGAATATCTGTTCGTGTAGAATGTGACTCAATGAGTTTAGTCAGATAATGTATCATCAACTTTATTCACCAAGTTATATGATGGAGGATGTGTGAGATAGAAGTGAAAGCGATCTCATAAAGTGTAGAACACATAGTAGTAGCATTGTAGGAATTTCTAACCATGATGCTATACCTCTTGCAATATACAAAAATACTATCCATGATATTTTCCTACTATCATGCTCTATCAACACATTCTTTCAAATATAAAAAGAACCCAAGCTAGAAAGTCATAACACCTGCCCAACCAGATACAAATAAGAAAACACACACAGGCAGACAGAGAAAGAGAATGTAAAGAAAAAAGTAAAGGGATAACTATCCTACTGACCACATTGATTCTAATACATACACTCAACTTATTATTCCCAATGTGCATCCTATATTACACTACCCACTCCCAAACAACTACAAGCCCTACCTAACAGCCAACCTTGTGGAAGAAGAAAATAACAGACACCGGCATACAGAGAGAAAGAGAATATAAAGAAAAAATATTAGATGGCAAAGTCCAACTGACCAGATTGATAAGTATGTTGCTTCATGCGCATTATGAAAACATTTACGACATATACACCGAGACTTAACACTATTTCTCGATATATTAACCTTCCATTTATGAATATCAATTCAACTATTCATTCAACATAACATACAATGTGAAGTCTACCAATGATCAAGTCTTACTTACATAAGCTTTCAGATGTAAATCAACTGTGATACTTTAACTTGCACTTACATATAACCACTATTTCATGTGTTCTATCCTATACACTCAAAACCTGCAACGACATTTATTCTATTACACATTGAATCTGTAGACATGATGCATTACATTAAATCTTCGATATCAAATACTATCATAAAAACTTTAGCAGCAGCTGACTTAAAACTTGTCCTGATTCCCACATTCATGTCATCAGTTATTATTCTATCACATCCTCATCAATATGAAAGGCTTACATTTACTTAACTCTTCATATTTTCGCGTCACTTACATGCTTTTGGAAATAGCTTTTCATGTACAGTTGGCACAACCCATACTCCAGTCATTACATGCTATTCCTACTTTCGCACGCAGTGCCTTGTCTCCATCAACAAGTTACTTCTATATAACTTTTACATGAATTACGTTCATAAACCAACAGTCTTAATGCTGTGTGATTATATCTCGAAATGGTACTGTTTATTCTAGCTATGTCACTGATTCAAACAGTTCAGTACACTACCTATTCATTAAACTTTGCAATCTCAATCTTTGCTTTCGTCGAATATGAACCTCTAGCTTGCATACAACAACTATGTTATGTGTTCCATCTTATACACTCAACCAGTGGAGACATTCATTCTGTTACATCCATGAACATGACGTGATAAAATTCATATCATCTCAAAACCTTTTAACAGCGCTTGTCTTCAAACATATGCTGAATCCCACATGGCTTGTTTGTTACACTACCAATTCATTTCAATGCGAGCTAATCTTGCATCACTCATTTCATGCGACATAACTTTTCACTTTACTTATTCCTACAATGCTACTACTATGTGTTCTACACTTTATGAGATCGCTTTCACTTCTATCTCACACATCCTCCATCATATAACTTGGTGAATAAAGTTGATGATACATTATCTGACTAAACTCATTGAGTCACATTCTACACGAACAGATATTCCTAACATGGATCATATAAAACGCTAAGTCATGTCATAGGGTTGACTATGCTATGGACTTAGTGATTTATCAATGTAACTTACACTTTCAAACCCCTAAATCCCTAAATCTTAACACAGGGATGCCTATCCTATGGTTTTAGTGATTTAGGAGTTTTGCTGTGTAATTTAGTAAACCTATGTCTCTGTCAGCATACGACTTTTAACATTCATGTAACTTGTTGAACTAAATTCACGTTGATGATGGATGATAAAATCCGTGCATTTAGTCATTTAGTAGAGTTTCACTTGTCTGCATTTGTGAAGACGTTTTTTCCTATCACGCCTCTTACTGATTTTCTTGTTCACTGTAAATCATATCAGCAGATCATTTACCGGTTCCAATCTGACGAACAACATTCATATCAACATTACAAACTTTGTAGAATCCCAGACCTCTGTATGACCCTGTATTTCACCTAGATTTTATTTACTCTTTGGTCATTGTCTACCTAGAGTCCCAAGATGCTTCACATTGTAAAAGTCATACTGATGAGATTTCCAGTTCTATCACCATGATAATTACAGCAAACGTACAAGTAAACACATGTGAGACATGACATTAATTACATCACTTATTTCTATCCATCATCATTACCTAATGTTTAACATGATACACTTAAGTCTTTCATGTCTTAAATTTTTATCACTTGCTTTTCGTTTTAATACTTGGTTTGTGTTACTCAAAGCTTAATGAATTTAACCAACCATTCGTCATAACACATTCGACGAATCCTACCTTGTACAAAACATGGATGTTAGAGCACAACACTGACTAATGAATGATGTTTGCATAACAAGAAACTTTCATACGTTGACTATTATATATTTTCCTAATCAACTCATTACACACCTATTATTCAAATCACTGGAATGCATACAATGTATTTAACTCTTCTATTGAGCATGTATCAATCACATTTCAGCTGACTGCATCAAATGTAAAGTGTATAACATAATGAGTATATAACTATCCCTTATCAACGATATGAAACCTGTCTTCTCACCATGAAATTAAGTCTTACATTCAAAGTCATTTTATAAAGCGAACATATGCATGATGTGTTGCATGTATTCTACACTAAAAGAGATCGTTAACTTGTGTTATATTAAATTCTAAATCCAACCGTACCCCTTAGATTATGGACTTTAGCAATTTAGCTATATCATTCACAAATGGATAAGTTAATAAATGTACTATACATAAACGGTTAACATTAATTTGTGTTATATGAAACCCTAAATCCAACCGTAGGTAACCCTACCCCTCGGATTATGGACTTTAGGAATGTATCCATGTCATTGACGTGTTATAAACTTGTACGACAATCAAACTTCACTTTCACAAACTTGTGTCGCCGTAAAACTATTTGACAACACTAAAGCCTACATTTCATGACACTTGTGTTTCATTAAACATCATGATCAAACTTTCTAACTATACATCAACCTGTGTCGCAGTAAAATGGCTACTTGCGCGTGCGGAACTGTGAGAGTACACAGTGACAAATTGTCAACGTAAGAATCCTTTCAGTCACTCACGATGATCTCTCCGGTGTGATAGCAATGAGCTGTGTAGGAATCAGCTAGGTGGGAGGTCTGAGATGACGATAAGTTCCTGCATCCTTGGACAGATGTGATAGAACATTCAATGTGTTTATACGGGTGCCAGAGAGAGCGCTATCATTCATCTTTGTGTTCTACTCTATCTTCTGAGTGGGGCAGCGCGACAAACAGGCGACGGAGTGCGCTCGTGATTCTTTGTGTACACAGGAGGGTTATATGACATCTGTTTCACTGATAGGTTTTATGATAAACATTTTTAGCTGCTTTTGAATGGCAGCGTGTTGAATATTGCAAGCATGGTTAAATGTCAATCCGTGTGTCATTTTCACATCGTCTGCATTCGCACAGAAAATCACTTGATGCAGGTTTCAATGTTGTTATCAACGCACGATTCGTTTAGAAATGAGACACGTATTCATTTGTCAAGTACATGAAAAGCAAACTTTGATTCTAGCTTTTAATGCTCATGGACAGTCCTAATGTAATGTTCGCTGTTTCATACTCATGAAATAATTCCACTGAC
Organism: Prostheceraeus crozeri; assembly: GCA_907163375.1. Lineage (NCBI taxonomy): Eukaryota > Metazoa > Platyhelminthes > Polycladida > Euryleptidae > Prostheceraeus > Prostheceraeus crozeri. The sequence goes on along the minus strand of CAJQUW010014207.1, from coordinate 47,250 downwards.
GTACACTCAGTCTTGATTATTCAATGACATACCATGCTTTGCTGTTTCCTACTGATGAGCGTGTTCATTGTGTGAGTTGAATGGTCGAGTCGTTGAACTGCATCTAAGACTTATGCGTTTCTACAGGTTTCTAAACTTTAAACGCGACTGCAATCTATGAAAGTTTTATCATCATAAAGTTATTGTCATTAAGTTTTTTACACCACGGTTCATGTTTACGAATTTCATTTGAATGTCAGAAAGTTGAAGTTAGACTATATGTTCATCTGTCTATGATGAGTGTAAACGTTCTCGCTACACAGTTCTTCTTTATTTCCCGTATAATAGTTGTGACACTTGTGTTTCACTTAATCTAGCAGGTTGATTTTTATCTCACAAATGTTTTGAGTGTTTCCTAACTCATGCATTCGACTTACAACGTTGCCTGTTGTTATGTGTATACTTGTATGCTGTCGATGTAGAGTGCAAACACGTTTAGCACTGTCTTTATTTACAAAACAGTCTACACACGCATTCAATTTGATAAAGGCAAACAACACATTTAGTAAAGCTGGTACGCTAACGAGTGTGACTGCAGAAACATTTCATAAAACTTTTTTCAACGTTCGCTTAGTTTCACAACTACCTGTCAAAGACTTCTTACAAAACTTATTTCAACATTTGCGTTTAGACTTTTAAGCGAACATGTGCTTCACGTATTCTACACGAACGGTTAATGCATGTGATATAAAACCCTAAATCCAACCGTAGAGGAGCCTACCCTTGGATTATGGACTTTAGAACCCACGCGATTCAATGTCATGGAACTAGCTCTCACACACTCAACGTTGTTGACAAGACTTGACCCGGTTTTATAAAACATTCAACACTGTAGTACTTACTATAAGACCTTTTGAGACTGTGAAACAATCTACACAGTGTAGTAAAACTTTCTAGTGCTGCGGTGAACACTGTTTTCATATAGTATTCTAAACTCTCAGTCTCACTGCAGTAGAAAACTGCTTTTAGTAAACCTGATGAAATATTCAGCAATCTAACAGTCATGAAGTTTGAATTTTCTAATAAGGGAACATTTGGCAACTGTCTCCAATAAAACTTTCTAACACTGAAAGTAAGTTACAAGACAATCTACACTGTGCAGTCAAACCTTTTCGATTAAACTTTCTAACACTGTGAAAGTAAGTTACAAGACAATCTACACTGTGCAGTAAAAACTTTTCGATAAAACTTTCTAGTGCTGTGATGAGTTCGGTCAGTCATGCAACTTCGATGATCAAACTTTACTTTCTCAAACGTGTGTTGTGGCAAAAACTATTTGACTACACCAACGCTAACGTTTTATGACATTTGTGTTTCATAAAACGCCATGATCAAACTTTCTAACTATACATCAACCTGTGTGGCAGTAAAACTTTTGTACAACATGATACACTTTCTGACGACACTCACAAGAGCTTGTTCACTAGCGAAGAGAGAAATGAGCGTGTGGTTGCGTGTGGCGCATGAATGCCCTCCCATTTCATTCCATTCATCATTTGGCCTCCATGATAGAGACAAGCAGAACGCATGGTTCATTCTCGCATGGTTGGCCAACTATCGGGAGACAAGCGCAATGGAGATTTTATGAGGTAACCTGTGGCAGATAGCTAAATGTCGCCCTGGCGGTCAGAGTACAACGTTGAGACAAAAGGCAACCACTTGGAAACATGACGCAGAGAGGTTCACAAGGATTACCATTGCCCACGTCCCGTGCAGTACTCATCGCTACGGACTTCACCGCTGTCTCGAAAGAACGCCCACCAACAGGAAGTATGACACCGAAAATCTCCGTAACTTGCACCGTCCATGGCTTGATAGCCAGACATGAAAACCGGTGGAGTTATTTACAAGAGGAAACATCCCAAGTCGTTGCTTTGATCCGCTTGATAGCAAGCCGTAGAGAGGGATAGCAAGCTGGTGATTCACCAGCGTTTTGCAATGGAGATGTTTAGATGCCACCCATGACGAGATAGCTAAGACTCAACCGATTGGCGTTCAAATTCTTGCGTTGAGAACTGTGTCAAATGCCCAACATGGGTCGCCCCAGCGGTTTTGGTTTAAAATATGACACACTCCCTTGCCACACTTATCACTACGGCATCATCCGCCGTCCCGAACACCCTGTCAGTGGAGTATTACAGCAAAACTCTCCGTGTCTTGCTCGCTTTCAGTGAAAAGCTGCTTGTATCATGGTAAGACATGAGAAGACTGGCTCGTACACAATCTGACGTGGAATTTACTATTTTTATCGTTTCCCATTGCTAACTGTAAGATAATGAAATTTTTATAGGTTTTGAATCATGTAGTACAGTCATATTCCTGATAGCAGATATGGAAAAGCATTAAACTTAGTGACGAATTGTAGGTTTGAGTGTAGTGAGTGACACTCGATCCCGTCTACAGCCCGAAAGCCTTGTACCGATCACTAGGGAAGTGAAAGATCTTCCCCGATACCCGCTTTTTGCAGCTGAAGACATCATTGTCACTGCCCCGAAGTGGCAACAGCAACGCCGAGCCAAAGGTAGTGATCAGTAGCTGGGATCTAGCCACTCGAAGCTTCCTTAGACTTAGTCAAATTTGAAATCTGATAGCAGATTTGAACTCAGCATACTTGAAAACCTTAGACTACATGTTAAAACTTTGAAAAACTGAAAATTGAGAATTTTAAAAAAATTCCGCATGTGCTACTCATACTACTTTTAAAAATTTTTATCAGTAGTAAAGACACTATCAAACTCTATCACACAAACTTTGAAGTAAGAAGATAGCTTGCATACTTCAAAAGATAGAGTCATTTGAAACCCCGATATCGGGAGCTCTGAGCGACGACCGTTGCTTACCTCTTCTTTCGAAAAAGTGATCAGACTTACGTTGCAGGGTGTTATATATGCAAAGTAGAAAACTTAAAATGGCTCTATCTCCAAAAGTATTCATCGTAGCGACATGCGGTTACTTGCAATCGATTTTTCTCACAATTCTATATCAGATGACACCTCATCCATTCTCATTTGACTATGGGAAGTGGGTGACTCAACACATGGCCATGTAACATGCCACAAGTGAAAAAATCGTAAGTGTGGGACATCAAGTAGGGAAAAATTTTGAAAATTTTCAAAGTTCCGAATTTCTACCGGACACCTATCCCAAAACATTTTTCATCACTTTTCGCGAGGGGGCAGGGCGACGAAAATTTTTTAAAGTTTCGAATGACAACCTGAAACCTATCCCAACACTTGTTTCATCACTTTGCTCTCCAACACTTCGTTTTGACTCTACAGCCCAAAACGTCCCACATTTTACCTATGCGTTTTTTCGTGAATTCCTAAAATCTTGTTTCTGCTCTAACTTCTAGACGGATGAACCGATTGACAAGCCGTGTCTTCCACTGAATTTGTCTCACTCTCAGCTTTCAAACGAGCTATTGCACGACTTTCTACGATCTCTACCACCAAAGTTGGAAGTCTGGCAGGAGGGGGGGGGGCAGGGCAAAAATTTTTTCTCTCCGATTTCGCTGGAAAGAAGTTCCTAGACCCAACATTGGCCAAAACGTCCGAATTTGCACTCGGTTTTCCCATCCGAGCACTCCCTCTGCCCGAAAAATGGACTTTCTCATCCCAAAACCATAAACACCCGCCTTTTTCTCACTCTGTCCTTCCCACATTCCTACCCTTCTGCTACCCCTTGCTGGAAAACTCCTTCCTTCCTTCCAGGGGGGCAGGGACCTGTTTCCTCCTCTCGGACCCATTCCTCCCAACACATCCTTGACCCTCTCCCTTCCTCTCGCCCCCGCGGGGGGGGGGAAGGGCTGAGTCAGCATGATGACTCATCGTTGCACATTTTGGACTTGCGCCTGGGATGGGATTACTACTCTCCAACACAATTTTTCCAACAGCTATGAACGAAAGACAGCAGAGAAATATTACATGAAAGTAAATTCACCAGCTATGAATGTAATGCTCAACCAAAACCCACAGATGTATAAATTTTTTTTCAAATTTTCTATGTAAATGTGTTGATAGAATTCTTTTTACCATCAGACTTGTAAAAGAGACAGTCGAAATATTGTCATAATAAGATCCAATTTATTGGCCTCGTCTTTCTTTTTATTTATTCTACCGGTCAATGGCGAAATTCATCATCAACAATATATATATATATATATATATATATATATCAAAAAAATAGCCCAAAGAAGACAATCAAAACTCAAGATTTTATCCCGACCGGTTTACGTCCTATCATAGGACTCTTCAAGGGATTAATGCATATATTTTTTGAAATTATAGCACAAGTACATATACATAGATGTCAAAGTTACATTGACATCTATGTAACTTTGACTTGTAACTTCATTCTACGACCCTTCGACCTACGACGAACTTCATTCATGCATGTTGATGGCTTAACATCTGACTAGATGCGGCAATTGTGCGCATTAAGGATCCTATCGAGTGAAAAATACGCCTCGTCAGACCAGACAAAATCATCGATTACATTCTGATTGTGGAGAAGCCATCTCGCAAACTCACGGCGCGTTGGCTTGTCGGCCGGCTCAAGTGCTTACACGAGATGTAATTTGTACGGGTAAAGTCCTAGTTCATGCCGAATCATTTTATGGACACTAGTCTTTGAAATGGTACCGACCTCCTCAGCCACTTTGCGAACTGACGTGACTCCTAGCATTGATTTTGAACTAGTCTCCACGACGCGATTCACAGTTGCAATAATATTGTCAAGTCATCTACCGTAGGACGGCCAATGCGAGGTTTATCATGAACGCTGCCAGTTTCTTCAAACTATTATATATGATGTTGCAAAAGGATCTTTATGAATGCGTTATTGAGTCTTAAACCTTCGAAGAACAGCTGTAGCACTTCTGCTGCATGCATAGAAGCACTGAACTATCTCTATCCGAGTGTGAATATCCATTGTGAATAAGATAGGCATCGACCATACCGCTTCCCAGTGGGATTTCGAACATAGCATGAGGAAACTCTATGATACAAACTTAAACTATTGGTTGACACACACGTCTTTGTCATTGGTTAGCGAAAACATCACGTCGTAGATATTGGATATGGCAATTCTAGGCCATAAAGGCTGACTAATTTGACGTTCTCAATTGAAGATGATGCGATGTGAATCAATCAATGACTAGGCATGTCGTCATGGCTGGTGATGAAAGTTTCATAGAATTGAACAGGGGAACATTTTCAGCTCTGTCTCCTGGATAAGGTTAATTGACATAATTGACAATACGGCTAATTGACTTAGCCATTTACTGAAACTGAAATAAATTCACCAAAGCTTAAGACCTATAATTGTAATGTAACATTCATTACAAAATTTTTACTGCATGCAGAGTGTCAAATTTAAGCAGTTAAATAATCGAATATTCATTTCTTATTGTTAGATTCGTAAATTCCCCTTTATGTTGCGTAATATGACATGGTTTGTGATAAAAAAGTTTATTGCTTTCTCATCTAGATATTCAGTTCAAAAGTCAAGCGAATTTATGGACACCCTGTATATATATATATATATATATATATATATATATATATATAATGAAGACGACATAATCAGGGAGAAAATAAACGCAACTTGATTGAGGAAACCATCTCGTCAATGACGCAAGAGGTTTAGAAGTGATATACCGGTGCTAGTACATTTTGTTGATAAAGAGAAGAGATGAGCGACTGTAGCGTCTTTTCCATTTCATTATTTTCGATATTTAATTTTCCCTCAAAGACCATGGCAGTGTGTGAACTACTAGTTATGATTTTAAATTGTATAATTTCAAGTTGTCTATGCTTATTTTTCATATTACCAAGAAGATCTTTATGCACCTTAGTTTTGTTTTTAGATGGTTTTAAGTAGTGTCAATTACTAAGTATTTACTCAGTTGCTCGATTGGCTGTTTAGCTGTAGGGCAGTGGTTGGATTCATGCACGAATTTTATGAAGTATGCACGAATGCACGAAATTTCAGATCGATGCACGAATTTTATGTATGAGAATGCACGAATTCTAACCCAATGAAATTCCTATTTTTGCCAGAGGGAACTCATGCATAATTAAGCATCAGATTGTAATTTCTACCTATGCCGGTCATCTAGTCGCAGGGGTGGGCCGATGTGACAATATGTGAGATTTTTTCATCTCAAAATAAATGTGACATAATGTGTATTTTTCATCATTGGTGTGACAAAAAGTGACAAATTCACATAATTTGACAGAAGTAAAATGTTTTTTCGATAGTATGACATAGTATAATGAGGTCTTAAGTCAGGGAGGAGCACACGCTTCGTCTGAGTGAAATGATAACTGTATTCTTTGATCTTGATCTGTACTCGGAATATGTAAGATAGATATATTTCGTGCTCCCATTGGCGACTTGCACTTCCGCCAGGTAAATCGTGATTCTGCTAGTTCGCTTGTTTAAAGCTGACTTCGAGTTTGATGGTCCAATTGCAGCATTCATTCGATATGGTCATACGTTTTTCGATTGTCATTTCCAGATCGCAGGAGTTCTTGTGAAGTTGTAGTTCCGATAATGCACGCAATCCAAGGAATGCTGAGTGATCCTTCTTCACTGAAAACAGAATTACGAGTAAAAGTACTCTTTTTTGTGCGAATTTATATTGTCTGCGCATTCATTTTGTTGGATTTATTCCGAATGCTTGCTTGTTGTTTACCATCAAAATGAATTCAAGACAGTAAAAATAATCATAATTGCAATAAGACTACAACGTTTGAGTGTAATTTTTCACTTAAAACAAAAATACCCTTGGTCTGTTTCGCTGTTGCCACAAATCCCGGGGCAACTGTTAGATATCTTCAATGGCACTTTCTATGAAACTCCTTAGATGACAGGAATTAGTAATAATCAATAGATTGAGGTTTCTCGATCTTGTCCCATTACAACAACGCTTGATACATTCATCGATACGGCAGCAAAAAAGGCAATTTCGAAAGCTGTCAATTTCCTGCACATCATAATAGCCCCAAAAGCGAACTATGTCGGCGCTATACAACAAATCTTTTGTCAAGTTTGCATGTTTGACATAATCTGTATAAGTTATCATTTGTAAAACGCAGAAATGTTAAGTATATTTCCTTGTCATACCGCTTTTGTAAAAGTCTTATTCATTCATTCATCATGTGTCAAAATTTGTACATATGTTTCCATCAGCGTGTCACGCGATGTGACATTCATGTCAATGGGCATGTGACATTAACGCCCATCGATGTATGACAAATCTTGAATATCAAATGTGTGACATCCAAATGTGGCGGCCCACCCCTGTAGTCGTCATGTGCAGTAATATTAATTGATCACTATGTGCACGCGAAATATTGTTGAACAATATAATGTTTTGCCTCGTGGAATATTTTTAAGCCCCACCGTACTAGTATAGACATGATACAACGATAACATATAGAAATGTACAAGTTGTAGCAGCTATGGTACCTAAAAAGTCCGTGCAATTTGTGACGATGAATAGGGCCTACCCGTTTTTTCTTGGCATGAACGAGTATCCGAATAAACAGCATCCATGGCAAGGGATCTGTTTATAGATAATTTGAGAACAAGTGAAGGTATTCGTTTTAATTCCTACACCTGTATTTGGGCATTCGCATGCAATGAATCACGTGAATATTTTTTCCATTGAAATGGTTAGGCCTACATGCACCTAAATGGCGACAAAAGCATTCATCCTACGTGCTCGCGCATTTGATACCTCGTGGAATTATATGCAACTTTTGTTCATTGGTTGAGTGAATAATTAAAATTATTTTCTGAAATAATACGGGTTTCGATTTGATGTGTCGAGATGAATACTACGTATTACCTGTCATACTATTCATATTCGTAGATAACGTCTATCTGGATAACATCCATGTGGTCAGTTAATGAATGACATCCAGAATACACCAGTGTTAGGGGCTAGGGATGACTACATTTCTAGTCTAGCCAAATAAAGGGAGGCCCCAAAAATGGATCGCATTGTTCATTCTAAGATTTTACCTCTGAAATTAACATATACATGTATGTATGTACATGTGAGTATTTCATTCAGATGGGTAGGGTGAAAATGATAGAAAAATGCATTATTGACATCCGCAGAAATGATGCACGAATTTTTCAAAATTTAAGAATCCGACCACTGCTGTAGGGTTTGCTAGGGTGTGTAGTTGGCTATTAATGAAATTGACTTATCAAAATAGTCCGTTTCTTATGCGCAAGTAGTTGTAAGTTAAGTGTTCTTAATAGTGATGTGCACTATAAAAATGCTCGTATTTGCATGCCGTCTTTGTAGTGTTGTAGTTGCAAAAAGGGTAATAGTATCATGTTTTTTAATAAAATCATCTTAAGACGAAAATTCTATTTCACTGATTATAATAATAGAAAATAAATAGATTATAAGTAAATTATAATAAATAGAAAAAATGTGAAAATATGCGCTCAAGATTGAAAGCGTATAAATGCCAGCTGCTATGTGGTAGCCACTGAGTTCCATTCATCATAATTGCAAAAACTTTTGTGACAAATTTAAGCTAAGGAAACTAGGCCTTTTTTGTAGAATTCTGAAGTACAATATTCCTTTTTCATTATTGCATCTACTGGTGAAGCGTAAAATTCATTTATTAAGGCGCAGATTATCATTCCATCGATAAATATTCGTAGCTTGAATGCAAAAGATCGTTCCAAGATCCAAGTCCACCAGTGCATTCGAATGCGGCCATTTATTCAGCTCACTCAGTTAATCGTTTATTCAACTATTTTGTTCGTTCACTCTGGTCGTTCACCTCTTCATTTAAAAATTTTACGCTATGTCGTTCCGTTCAACTGAAACACTGAAGTCACTCACTTCCTTTTGGTTCACTCTGAAAGGCAGCAACATTGAGGGACTTGGCACTCGTTAATCACATTGAGAATCAAAGAAGTCTATTCTTCATAGTGTTTGTCATTCTTTTAAACCTACTTTGTCATTCTGTCAATTTTGAAAGCAATTGTACCTGATTAGTCTTTGACATACATAAAACTACTACTACAAGGAAGCCATCCAATTCCATATCCCGGATTCGTGGAAGGATGGCAACCCTATACTATTAAATTCATGGATTGGCCTATATCCCATAAGTATACAGCAGCGCTCAGCAAGTTTGCATCAAGCATCAAAATATAGCTATGACTCCTACCATCTCTTCAGCTGCTCATTTTATCGTCAGTCAGCCGTCAGCATCATATTGCTCTAGTGCATTGCGTTCCGTGAGATGCATAGATGTCTACAGATATAAAAAAATTTAAATTTATGAATGATCGATCGCATACCATGAGTCTGTATGAATATGATCAGTTTGTGACTCTATCACGAGTAGAAGATGACTGACAGAAACCAACGACGTGCGCAAATAATTATCTTGGCTGACCATACTTCAAAAACCCAGAGAGAAATCGCCGAGGCTTTCGGAACAAATCAATCGACTGTCCAACGTGTCCTTAAGCAATACCGAGAGACTGGCGATTTCACGACAAGCTACGAGAACTGTGGCGGACACAACAAAATTTTCGAGGACCGTGACCTCCGTCATATTCGCCAGTTGTGTGTGAAAAGCCCGAAAGCCACAGCCCAAGACATAAAGACAGAACTTGGAGCTAAAGGTGAAGACGTCAGCCTCTCAACAATGAAGAGGGCCTTGATCGAGGCGGGCTGTAAAACTCGATCGCCGGCGAAACGACCATTCCTGACCGAAAAGCACAAGGAAGCTCGACTGAAGTGGGCCTTTGAACATCGCGAATGGACGATGGAGGACTGGAAGAAGGTTGTCTGGAGCGACGAGACCATGGTCTACGCAGGCAATGGAAAATGCCGGTACGTTCGCGTTATTGACGGTCATCCGCTTACAGACGAACATTTCCAGCTGACGAAAAAGTTTCCCATGAGTGTCATGTTCTGGTCGTGTTTCTCCTGGTATGGGACCGGTAGAATGCACGTCGTCGAAGGCAATATGGACAGCACCTACTACATCAAGCATGTCATCGAAGGAAGAGTCCGCCAGCAAATGTTGGAATGGTTTCCAGATGGCTCTGGTGTGTTTCAACAAGACAACGCGCCATGTCATACCTCAAGAAGAACCAAGGCCTGTCTTGAACAACTGGACTTGAACATCATGACCTGGCCGGCCCAATCTCCCGATCTCAACCCGATTGAGACTTTGTGGGGAATTGTCAAGTACAGACTAAAAGACTGTAAAACTACATCTCGCAGTGACATAACCTCGTCCTTCGTGCGGATCTGGAATCGAGATGAAGAGGTCCAGGCAATGTGCAAACATTTGGTGGAGAGTATGCCAAGGAGAGTAGCCTCGGTAATCGAAAGCCATGGTGGGCATACGAAATATTAGTGACTTTGAGTGTTTTCTATCTTAATTACCTGTTCTATTGCAAGTTTCAATAAATTCTTTCTTACCACTTTGAGCTTCTACTTTGATTTTGATTTCAAAGGGATATACGTACATTAACTGCAAATTTCAGGCTTGATGCAAACTTGCTGAGCGCTACTGTATAACTCGTAAATATTTGATCCATAATTACTTGGAATCAGTGGCGTTGCGTGCTCTCAGACCATAGGCCTTCGCTCCATAGTGGATTCCTATTTCTGCAGCAGACAGCATGGACTGCATAAAATAATTAATTCGAAGCTATCTTAATTTCAATGAATTTTCAAACTTGCTTGTACAAAGAACAGTGCATGTATATTCAAGGCATGCATGACTACAGAATGAAATGAAAATATGTGGGAAAAAATACTGATACTTAAATGAAAGTTGCACTGAAGTTCACAGACTATCCTATATTGATTATGCTGCATGTGTATTGTGATTCACTTAAAGTCGTATGTGACAGCCTATCTTTCTAAACAGCCTCATAATCAGTGGCGTCGCGTGCTCCCAGACCATAGGCCTTCACTTAGCATTGGAATACTATTTCTATACCAAACACTTCTATGTTGCAACATCAATTTTCATGAATTTAAATGAATTTTTAATAACAACATCCCGAACATTATTTAAGGCCAAGTGAATGTGCACATGAGAAGTTGATTGCTCATGTCGCTTAACCGCCCTACTCAAGGAGCTGAGATCACATTATCTCGAGAAAAAAGGAGGCAAGGCCAACAGTTTCCTGTGTTTCTCACGGCCGGTCAGCCACTCACATGTTTGAAATTTTGATGCATTAAATGTCTTGTGTAGTGCTTCTTATTTCTTTCTCAGTGACTACTTTCATTTTATATCAGGTGTTGGCCTACCTTGCTTGACGACTGTCATCTTTTCAGTATATTCCCTTCGGACGAAAGGCGTGGTCATGATCTCATCTGCAGTACTCAACATAGCGTCACATCAATCACGTAAAAACAAATTACGGAATTCTACCGAATCTGGGTGTTCGAGTCAGATGCTTTACTCTGCATTCATTGGAGAATGCTCATCATCTGATCACAGTCTTGTCTGAACGTCAGCCATCTGCTACTGTCGACGTAGTGCCTCTCTGACATTAAGCGAATCCAGGAACAATTGGATTGCACTTCCCTTACAATATTTAGGTACCGCGCCTTGATTAAGAATTGCGTAGAATTTCATTGCAAAAATTGGAGAAGGCAAAGCATCATGTCTATCGGGAAAGCCAATATTGTCGCGGGCGCGTGCGCTTGCTGTCTCACACACACACAACTCTCTTTCGCTGTCTGAACAGTGCTCCGCAGGGTTGCCACTTGGTCTGTATTTACAGACTAGTCTGTAAATGGTCTGTATTTTTTTAAATCAATTTTTATTCTCATTTAAAAGCATAAATTTTGTGTATAATTTATGTCAGCTAGATGCAATCTGGAAGTTATGAAGTCAAATAGGTCATAACGCTTCCAGACTCTCAAAGTCCCGAATCACATTGCATAAAATGAGTGTATCGCGACAACGAACTGGTAGCATCCCCTTTAGCTTCTAAGAAAAGTGATCCAAATTTTTGCTTTTACAAAATTTTGAAAATTTGTTAATTTGGGACAAATCCAACGAAGATTGCCTCTTAAAACCTCTGCTGCCCCTGGCTTCATTGATGTACATGCATGCTCTTATCTCAAACAGATCGTGCGTGTTGAAGCAAACGTTTGCAAGCAAGTACAATAGGAATACAGACGTGTTGACAGGTTAATTGACTTTATGTCAGGGAAAATTTTGTAATAAAATTGGGTGAGTCAGCCAAAAATTCTGCTGGATCTGGTGGATCGTACAAAAATTCAGTAAAAATAAAGGGGAGAGGAAAAGAGCATCAAGTATTCGCGAACTTTTCTGAATGGCGGGGAAATGGATATTTGTCAATCTGTTACGCAATTTATTCCTTATCATTTGTAGTTTGTCGAACATCCTAAGAGTAGCATTTGCCCGAATATTTTTTTTGTTTTGTCACATGACGCTTTGTTAGCAGCTGCTCGATAATGGGCCACTAATAGAGTGTGGCATAATTATATAAAGCATCATCCATATGAGTATAAGAATCATGACATATTTTGAAAAGTGTGTTTTCATTTCTGCCCTCGTAATAAGTAGTGCTGTGCGCCACCCGAACCTGCTCGCTAAAATTTTACAGGCAAAGTCTAGTTTGAATTCAATGATAATAAATTATTTTTTCAATTAAATCTTCAAAATCTTGAAGGTAGAGTTTCTATCTTTCATAATTTATGTTCATATTTTCTAAAAGTCAATGGCAATCTTATTGAGTACTAGAAAACGTGTAATAGTGCTAAAGAATTTGAAGCAGATTTACATTGTCTTCCTTAGACATGATTTTGCCAATCCTTGCAAATGACTCTCATCATACTTAACCCATGTCACTATGATAGCTCTGTTGGAATTCTTTAAAAGCAGATGAAAACAAAAGTCATACAGATATGGGACAATTGTAGAAAGTTGCAATGACTGCATCACTTACTCAATGGCGGATAAAACGTCGGGTTAGTTGATTCTTTCAAAATTAAAGATATAGCAAAGGAAGAGATTTTTTCAAATTACCTGAACACATCAGGAAATGCAAAAAGATTCGAAGCAATGTCATCTTTGTCTGCAAATTATCATGCAAGTTGTCAACATCTCGACATTACTCGACGTCGAAAAAGTCTTAGGAAAAAGTAGCTGGCCGCTGGAATGCTAGGACAGCCTAAATCTTAACAAGATGAGCAACAGCAGGGTGCGCGGTATTCACTATGAGATTCCGAAATTCTGAGGTCGCGGGCATTGAAATTTCGTGGCCAATTAATCATGAACATGAATTATCTAATTTTCGTCAATTTTTCACTTTTTTTCCCGATATCAGCTAGGATATGCATCGGTTATTTTATGACAGCGGTGATTTTCAGAGGCTGCATCTTCATGACACGAATGTAAAGTTTGAATGGAATTAATGAATTAAATTGAACAAAGCTCTTCTCCTTGGATGAATTGTATTAGATGGACCGGTGAAACTATACTGGACCTTTTTTATTCACAAAAGAGGCACAGACGAACTTAACTTAAATTAACTTTAACTCAAACTCAAATTTTGATAATGTCCTTAAGATGATGAAACAAGCTTCTTTAATTGACGTAGACAGAATTTTAAGATTTGATTCACAGGGTACCCATCAGAAAAAAAACGAACCGGCTGTATGGACTGTTGCCGGCCACCTTCAATGTAATGGTGCTCTTTCGCTTCGTGGTGAATACCAGGATACTGCTTGAAGCTTGTGTCATCTTTAAATTCGTTATTGGATAAATTCAGCATGTCACCAAGTCTGTATTTTTGTCTTCCCGAAGTGGCAACCCTGGTGCTCCGTCTGAACACACGACAAGCTTGTGCGTCTAATTGTTCGAAGGAAACAGCTGTGATTCGAGCACGTGCTGCAAAACTGTTAGCTCTGAGATTAAGCGTCTGATTTTGAGACGGAAAGCTGTGCACAGCTATCACGAGAAGCCATCGAATTTAAATGAATGATGACACTTTTCATTTTTATAGTTGTTGGAAAATTATTTTTGAGGATGCGCCGATGGCCTCGCAGGTACGGAGAAGACGCCACTGCTTGTAATTTTGATCTTAAAAATCCCTGTCTGGTTTGATCCTTAATCTACTCATTCACATTGTACATATATTATAATATGTTCACGAACAGAAGCAACAGTACGGATTTGTCTGAGCGAAAGTTTATCTAAACGACTGTCTATGTCTGAAGAGCGAAAAGCGATGTGAGAATTAATTTCCACGCTTACTAGTGAACGACAAGGAACCTCGTCCATTTACAACGAAAAAGTTCTTATTCACTGTTGGTCCCTTAGATCATTTCGTTCACTTTGCTTGAATTGCAAGGTCGAATCATTCGTTGGTGTCCTCAATTGCGCGCTCGGTTATTTTCCGACAGTCTCTTCTGTCATCCTAGCTATCACGTGCAGGTCAGCGTCGCATCAACATTTTGATGCTGTCTGTCCACCACATCATGGATCGGCTCTAATACTGTTGCCATTCGCGATACCAAACAGCACAATCTTCAACAGGCAATGATCTTTCATGCGGGAGATGTGGCCGAACAGACTCATTTTGTGCTTATTAATCATATACAGAGGCCGTAACTTTGGCTCTACTCTTCTCAGGACTTAATAACTGGTGGTGCGGTGAAACCATCTAACACCTAAAATCCTTCGGAAGCACCGCAACTCAAATGCATCGAGACGCCGCTCATCCGTCTTTCTCAGCGTCCACGCTTCCGAAGTAAGCCAGCACGCTAGAAAGACACGATTGCAACACCATGCATTATAGTTTTTGTGCTAATCACGTGATTACTACGCATTTTGTCAAAACCTGTTAACTTCCTGAATGCCATGCCAATGCGCTAACGAATTTCTTTGCACATCCCTCGCCATTTATCGTGATTCCATGATAGGTGAAGTTGTGGACTGTTGCGATTGTACCGTTGTTGATCGAAAGTTCTGCTTTTTGACTTGTCTCCACTATAACTAATCCTCTCGCTTCGTTGGTGATCTTGCGGCCACATCTTCCTGCATCTGAAGAAGCGAAGTTTAGGCTATTCTCCAGTTCTCACCAACTTTCATCCGAAACTGTTATATCACCGCAAGGCTTGGGTTGTTAATAGGCCGTCCCTGAATTGACACCCCTGTCGCATTGTTATAACACGTTCCACGTATGCAAAGCAAAATAACAGGTCACAGGGGATCGCCCTGTCTGGAATCCTTGTCTGAGTCACAAGTTTCATTGCCGAGTCTAACTGCAACCTTGACATTGTAGTACATGCTCTTCAAAATGTAGATACTCTTAGTATTCATTCCGCATGATTTCAGTACTGCCCACATGACGTCTTGCCGAATGCTACCGAAAACCTTAGAGCAATCGATGAAGCATGCCATCAGCAAGGATCTGTTGAACAGTACTGCGGTCTGTGGGGAAGTGTGTTTGTTCTTCTACCAGGAATGGTTTGACAGAAGTTTTCAGACACTCTAAGATGATTAGTAAGAACACTTTGTACACGTGGTTTATTAGAGATAAGGTGCTGCGGATGCTTGGGTCTCCTTTCTTTGGCAGCTTAATTGTAACCGACTTGTTCCATTCTTCAGGAACTTTCTCTTGACACTATGCTAGACTGCATATAATGAGCAGCGCTTCTGCCAATTCTACTCCACCTGCATGTAACATCCTTCCTGTGATGCCATCTGTACTGGGAGCCTTGTGTGGTTTTAGCTTCTTGGCAGCTGTTTCGACTTGACAACCGATTATTTCATCATATCTGTCGTCGTTTTGGGGTGTCATGTCTTCAAGTTCCGTTACCACTATGGTTTCATAATCATACGTCTACGCATGCAGGTCTCGGCATTACTCAGTCCATATCTCCTTGGTCTCTTCGGATCTCTGCAACAGGTATCCATCGCTCGCGATCTTCAGCAAATCGTTGCTTCGAGTCCGATTTTGTATTGATATCTCTGATCAGCAGGTATGCTTGGCGTGTTTCTGCTTCTGTACACTCTGCTCAATCAGTCGATATTTCTCCTGCAGCCATATTTTCACATCGGCTCGTGCCGCCTTTTGAAATTAATTGCACTCGCTCTTGTACATTTCATGTTCTTTCTCTTCAGACTGTAGTCTCCTATGTTTCGATATTGCCTTTCATCCATATATAGGAGTGTCATCTGAGTGATACCTTTCTGTCGGCAGACTCTCTGCCATTGCCTCGCTGATTGCCGAATACAGCCGAGCTGTTCTTTCTTCCAACTTTTTTCTTGGGTTAATCAAACCAAATTTTTGGGTGAATTTCGGTAAATTGGAATTATCAATGAGTCTGGAAATTATTCTCCGAAAATGCGCGGGCACCCTGTTATTAGCGTGAAGCATGTACATACTTCTTAATTTGAGTTTTCTATCTCCCCACTCAGCAGGAGGATATCAGTGCATTACCTGATGTCGCATATGTCTCTCCGCTTTAGTCCGCAAAAGCTCGCGGATAACAAATGGATGTCATCTCTCAATAAAATGAAAATATGAACTAGAAAATTACGGATGATATAGCGATGTCATTAGGATATCTGTTAGTATCCACAAATTCATGGATATCTTAGAGATATCCGTTTCTGTCAAATAACAAAGAACGGATGTCGTTTGGACACGGATATGTCGATTAAACACAGATGTATCAGTTCAATATTGCTGTAGACCGACTTCAGACAAAGTGATCTATCATAGTTGTCCCTAGCTGATTTGTTGAGTTGCTTAGAATTATACATATACGAGTACAATCGCAGCCACACTGTGTTAAGAACTGAATGTGTAGAAAATGCTGCAAATTTAAGAAAGTCATCGATTGAAAATTTGAGGTGGTACGGATAAGTTAAACGCACTAGATTGTCAAAATAATCTTACATCGCATATTCATGCATGAATTGTCGACCGCATGAACGAATGAAATAACCACGTTCAGTGCGTGTGCCACTCATAACTTAACAGATTTTCATTATAAACATGTAACTCTGATACTGATGTGAAGTTAGATGTACCAGAAGCATAAAAATAATTTATCAGCTTGGTTAGAAAATGATAAAAGCCCACTTATTGGGAGTGTGTCAGATCTGAGACAATCTAAATTCTTTGCAGAATGCGGATTTGCCTGCGCAGCCGCACGGATGGGATAAGACCTTCAAATTTCACTTTGCAAATTTATTAATAAGAATTGGCACAAAAATAATTATATTGACTATTTTTCCTTGAATTTATGGGTTTGAGGGTGAGACCTCTGAAAGATTGATAATCGTAGAAACGCAATTTAGTCTAGTGTTATGGTGAGTATTGTACATGCTCATTATTGCGATTGTCACAGTATCTGCTTGATTTAGATACCACTTATTCGTTTACTCTTCCATTATAAGAAGACTAGATCTAGAAGCACATCTTATTTGGAATTCAATTCATTCTGATTGGATTTAAAACCGCACTTCAACTGTTACCATAGGTTATTTCTGTACACAGAAGAATATTTTATTTTTTACTTATTCAGTCTCAATTCAATTTCCAGATACGATGCACGAAAGAAATGAGTCGCGTCATCAGAAGCAATCCTTTAGGAAATGGTGATCGACTGTGGACTGTTAAATCCAAGTAGTACATGCAAAAGACAGATTGCATAAAAATGACTGTGGAGACTCCAAACAACAAAGTTTTATTTAAGCTATGTGGTTGTTTTGAATTTCTGAAAATGTATGATAGCATTCACAGGAGGTGCAGCAACATCATCAGCTTGATATATTGACCGCCTGGAATGAAGGTAATCGATCTCGACCCGGATAATAGAAATTACGTTGCAGGAAAACCCAGATCGGTCTTGCGTTCACTGGATTAAAAGCATGTTTCTTACAAAGAATCCAACTTCGCTTTCATTGAGAAATTGCGCACATTGTCAATTTTTCATGCTGAACTCGAAAATCACAGTGGCGACCACACGAAATGAATAGCCTACTTGTACAAGTTTTGCATTCGCACTATAAATTATCTGGTGTTTTCTGACTGATAATTTTGTGGTCTCTGTCAGATGGACATTATGGCCGTTTTACGAGATTTTGAAAATGATATTTATTGTCCTATCGAATAAAATTTCACATGAATGATAACATTATAGTTCTTGACAATTCCGTGACCTGTCATGAATTCGGATAAAAAATGTGGTTTCAGCAATAAAATAAAATTTTGAGAAAAATCAAAAAATCAGGTCAATAAAATAAAAAAAATATCAGTCAAAAAAATAAAGACATTTTTAAAAATTCACAATTGCTCAAATGTGATGATCCATAGTTAATATTTTCTTCAAAAATGTCAGAAGACAATTTTTCGGGGACTAAGGCTAATTGAAAAAATATCCCGAACCAATGTCAATGCGTAATACTAAATTATAGTTTAGTTGAAAGCACGGTTCATGCGCTTTCACATGATACATAATTTCATATGTATAATTGATGTAGATCACAACGAAATTTCTTCCCGAGGTCGAGTACCTATGCAATTGGGACACACTGTTTTTGGTACTTTTTCTGCCTTGAGCTAAAATTTTCATGACGAAAACTTTGTTAGATTGATTTGAATTTATGATGACCGAAAAGAGGAGATCCCAAGGATTAAGATGAAAAAATTATCGGTTCGTAGGATTTTACAGACGAAAGACACTTTATTGACAAATGTTGCATAAAATGGATTCATTCCAAGCATATATTACCGGCAGTTGTTTTTCTGAATGCAGGCAGGTAGGGGAGTCTGAGATTGATGTCATTCATCAACCTAGGTTTGAATACCGGTGACTCGATCATCTTCTAACTCGATCTAAGCTGACGCAACAATAAACGTAGCCTCGGCTAAAACATGAATTAGGGGAGACTGGGGCACCATGAACCATCGGCCTTATCTGAAAAACCTGTCAGTATTACGACGGGGGACTGCTATTTAAATGAGCCCCTATCAAACTTTGAAAATGACAAAAATTATTAGTCCCAGCATCGCGTCTTCTCATGCTTTCAGTGGAAAAAAATATTTTTCATGTACAAAATAAATTTTTACACTAAAACTATTTTCCGTTGTGGCGCCCATAAAACGTCCACATATGAAAATAACTTTGTAGATGGAAAATCTACCTCATTTGTATGAATGACGGAGCAAAACATTTTACCTGATGTCAAGCTGGGATGTGCACGGCCTCTCGCTATCAAAGAAATCCGGGTGAGGCACCTGAGCCAGGCACATTTGTGTCCAGAGTAGCCCTATGGCCTATACCTCCATTTCTTGTCAATGATCAGAAAAACCTGCACCGCCTTCTTAAACGATGGTAAGGCAAGGGCTCACCGTGACCTTCGGCGCGATCGCCAAGATTAACCAATCGGATCAATCCTAGCAATAGGGGAAGATGGGGTAAAGGTTGGAAAAAAAGTTTTTCATAATTCTAGAACACGGAATAGACATTATTCCGCATTACTTCAATTTTTCCTGTATATTTGGAGTATGGAGAACATCTGTGTAGGGTATTGCAGTTTTGTACTACACTAGCGGACAAAATTGCGGAAACATTGCAATTTATATATGATTTTATGCGTTAATTGTAATTTATTGTCATTTTACACGATAATTGCAATAAAATGATGGAATATATAAATTGCAATTTTTGTATTTTTCGTTTGCGAAATTTTCATCGTACATTTATCATCATCGATTCATCTCAGTGTTGCTTCCTTTACAAAGATTTTTGCTTTCTTCAGGATAAAAAATGAAAACATTCATATCATTGCTACTTTTTGTTGATTATAATTGATATCACTGTAGTATACGAGAATTGTAATAAAAATACCCTAATGACTATATTGCAATATATATATATATAGTCATTATAATACTATATATATATATATATATATATATATATATATATATATATATATATATATATATATATATATATATATATACTTTATGTGGGCTTTGCAGAACCGTAAATCGGCATTCTCTTTTATACAAGAGTTCGTCCAGCCAGTGAAATTGGCGATTACCCACAGTAAATGCGGCCTACAGTTGCCGATTTACGCATGGACAGATGAAAGTATTTTTCATTAATTGTGGCAGTCTGAGCAACAATTAATAACAAGTTGTTAATTCGCAATGATCGACATGTTTCGCTATCTCGATAGTGTGAATTTGCAACATTTCCCGGGTCGCCCGGGGTTTTTTTTTGGCTATATTTTAGCTCATGAACTTGTGCGCGCGAATGCGGGATTCAATTGGCAACTTGTACAAGTTTGCCGAAAACCTCGTTTTTGATTGTCCTCTTAAAAGTATTCTAAACTCAGAAAATGAGTATTAAATAACAAAGGCATGACTAATTATTTGAATATAAATCATCTCAACAAACGTGGTGGAAACTCCAAGCCTGATTTGATTTCGAACGACTAGGATAACCTTGCAAATGGGAGATTTGTGGTTGACTAATTCATTACATATAATAAAGTGAATTGATTCCATCAGCTAGACTAGATAATTTTGCATAGACTGAATTCAAGTGGCTAATACTCTATGAACGCGTCAATATAGAATGTACGGATATGAGTAATCGCACGTAATGCATTATTTCCATTTTGTAGATCACGCACGATCACGGTACCTTCTCATTCGCTATTCTACGTATAATATTTTACTAAAATATATTATTATAAGATGACTTTTATAAGATTTCGATATACAGATAATTTATAAGATATTTTTAATATACGATCACATGGCATATTATCGTGACTGCCATCCATTTTTGTCTTTCAATGTGTAATAATATGTTGATAATTATCACTTATGTGCACGTGAGATCATATTCGACGAAAAGAATGAGTTTCCAGCCAAATCATCTCTTTATCAAAATTGTATTATGCTATAAATTGTAATATATGCGTTAATTGCCATAAATTTCATGCGATTGCCAGCATGGTGTGAAGTATTCAGCTGATTTTACAATTGCATAGCAATTTGGCATTTAACAATTTCAACATATATATTACATGTTGGAAACATTTTTATAGTGTATATCACTAAGTATATATATAAATTATATATACTTATTGATAAACCAGTTGTCATTTCTAGTCTCGGCGCCACCACACCTAAGTGTTAACTTCGCGCCCCCATATTGTGTGACACTCGGCGCCCAAACTCGTATAAATAGCTGTCACTTGCGCCCACATTTCCTGTCTCTCGCGCCATCCCAATATGCCGAATAGAAATAACGTGATTTGTAACTTGGGCCAACCCTCCTATAACATCTCTGTACTTGTACACTCGCGCCCCAACTTCTGTCTAACTTGGGAACCATGTTCTGCGTGCTCTTGCCGCCCCAGCCGAACACTACAATTCATAGGACCCGGTCTATCACGCCAATCATCAACTTCCTCTTGTACGGGAGATCGGATTTTGACAGCGCGACACACTGTCTGGTAGGATGCATTTCTAAGGTATGCTTTAATAGGGCTCTTAGAACAAGATGGCTGCAGGGCCTGCGTCCGCACCAATTCCTAGGGACCCGGTCATCACCAATCATACAACTTCCCACTTGCGCGACAGGAGACGGATTTTTGACAGCGAAACACCTCGTTGGTTAGGATGATTTCAAGGTTATAATAGAGTCACTAAACAGATGCTTGACAGGGCCTGGTCCCAGCACAACATTTCCGTAGGACCCAGCGTCAAATATCACTCACCAATCATCAAGCTTCCACAACTGTCAGGAGACCGGATTTTGACGCGTGGCTTTGAAACAGACCGGGTGTCGGTTTGGGATGATTTGCAAGATGTTGTGACTAGGCCTACGTATGGCAACAAGATGATGCCAGGGCCGAGCGGCTCAGCACCAATTCTCTAGGACCCACGGTCATCACCACTCATCCTCAAACTTCCACTGATGTCGGAGACGGATTTTGACAGCGAAACACCTGTGCGGGAGGTACGCCGGGTTGATGAATATTCAAGGTGGGGTTAATAGGCCTAGAAAGAACACGATGCTGTCAGGGACCCCCTGGTGCCGCACCTAAATTTCTTAGGGACCCGGTCGATCAACAATTCCATCATACTCTCACTTGTCGGAGACGGTATCGTTGACTAGACGCGATTCTCGTGTTGGGTAGGATTGATTTCAAGGTGTATTGTTAATTGAGGCCTTAAACAGATGCTGCCTGCGGGCCATGGGTTCACCGCATCACCGCCAATTCTGTAGGACCCGGGGTCAATCACCTCAATCATCAACCTTCCACTTTGTTCGGAGGACGGATTTTGAGACTAGTTGGAAACACCTCGTCCGGCGTAGGATGAGATGTTGTAAGGTGGTTGTAAATAGGGACACTACTTGAAAACAGATGCTGAGCCAGGTGCCTGGGTCCGTCATCCTCAGAGTCGCTCATTGGCTAGGACTTCGACCTGGGTCATCACCAATCATCCAATCATGTCGCACTCTGATTGTCGGAGTGATCGGATTTTGTCAGGATCGATACACCGGGTGGTAATGAGATGATTTCAAGGTGTATATAGGCCTATTCAGATGCTGTCAGGGGCCTGGGTCCGCCACCAATTCCTCTAGGACCCGGGTCATCACACCATTTCATCTAACTTCCGACTTGTCGGAGACGGATTTTAGACACGCGAACACCTGTAGGGTAGGATGATGTGCAAGGGGTGTTTAGAGTAGGCACTATAACAGATGCTGCCAGGGCCTTGTCCGCAGTCCTAATTCCTAGGACCCGGTCATCAACCAATCATCAACTTTCCACTTGTCGGAGACGGATTTATAATTTTGACAGCGAACACCTGTGGTAGGATGATTCGTGAAGGTGTAATAATAGGCCTAAACAGAGATGCTGCCAGGGCTGGTCCGGCCAACAATTCCTAGGACCGTCATCACCAGATCATCAACTTCCACTTGTCGGAGACTGGATTTTGACCTGGTGAACACCTGTGAGGGTAGGATGATTTCAAGGTGTAATAGGCCTAAACAGATGCTGCACAGGTGGCCTGGGTTCTCCGCACTCCACATTCCCTAGGAACCGGGCATCGCACCAATCATCAAAATTCCACTTGTCGGAGACGGATTTTGACAGCGAATCACCTGTGGTAGGATGATTTCAAAGGTGTAATAGGCCCTAAGACAGATGCTTGGACCCAGGGGCCTTGTCCGACCCTCACCAATTTCCCTAGGACCCGGTCATCACCAATCATCAACTTCCACTCTGTCGGAGACGGATTTTGACAGCGAACACAGCTGTGAGTTGTAGGATGATTTCAAGGTTGTAATAGGCCCTAAACAGATGCTCAGGCTCAGGGCCTTGTCCGCACCCAATTTTCCTAGAGGACCTGGTGTTTATCAAATCACCAATCATACAACTTCCACTTTGGTCGGTAAGACGGGCATTTTGACAGCGACAAAACACCTGTGGTAGGATGATTTTTCAGGTGTAATAGGCCATAACAAACAGATGCTGCCAGGGCCTGGTCCGTGTCCATGGATGTGTTGCATGCATGTGTTCAGATAGTCAGTGTTTGTATCCTTACTCCTGAATCACTGGAGTGGAGCTTTACACTCCGATACCGAAACACCGACTACCGATGAACCGTTTTGGAATTGTGAATCCGCAAATTCACTTGCAATTACCCGACATCCCTATACTTTAAGTAAAACACATTTGAGAGTTTCAGTTCGGTACATTTATTACTATTCTTCGAAGTAGTCTGGATGAGACTCAAAATTTATTTTTATCACAGGTACAATGACTGAGAAGTTAGCAGGATCCTATTTTTTTATAGGATAATGTAGTACATGTAGTTGATATTGCTCTAAAAACTACGTTTATATACCTTTGCCATAACAGCTAAAAGTGCTAATCGTGCTGTGTCGATTTTGCATTAGTTTGCTTGATATAGCATCGTTTCGATGAGAGACATGCAGCAATAGTTCTTCGATAGAAAAAGTTTGACTATCAGGAAAATCAATAGGCCTACTGCGTGGCGAATCCAATGGACAACGCGAAAAAGATTTCAGGAAATGTTTCTAAGAGAGCATCACTTGACCCATGCCTACTTTTCAGCCTTGTCCAAACGTTCAACAAAATACTTTTTGATAGCGGGAGGGAAGCTGCAGGTGAGTGCAACATGACAACCGGGCATCGATCAGATGCGCTGCCACTGTATGCCCGCATGCCCTTCGAGAGCCCCACTACGATCAAATGTTTGAACTGAGGATATCTTTCGATGGATTCAGGACACTGCTACGTGGTTTCCTACTATTAATCAGGCTGCAATGGACTTCGACAGTCCAGTTACTTTTTTGAAATACACTTAGCAAAAGACAATATATGGCCGTGGCAATCACACCAGCGTAGCAGCTATTATTTTGGTCTTCCGGCTACTACACCAGCTAAGCCAGCAATGCTACTGCCTCTGAAATAAGTAACAAAATGAAAACAATCACAACTAAGCACGATGTGATTCCGGTATATTGAGTTTCTGGAATATTACATATCTTGGATTCGATGGGAGCTTGGAAACAAGCTAGCTCTGCTAAGGATGTCACTGGATTTTTCATGATATGTAGAAGACGAAGAATGTCCAATGGCTCAACCGCACAAGGAGAGTTAAGACACACTCTGATTCATGTTTCTAGTTAAACTGAGTGATTTTTATACCGCAGAATAGGAGGCATGGTAATGGACATGGATTTAATTTTCTAGGTCTAAGCCGGTGTAATAGCCACTGCTAATTAAAATCATCGAACTAGTCAATCAACTCATTATCCAACATATTCGACCTTCGACTTGATGTTTATAAGCATTATTCATACTAAATTGTCGCAGAGCTAGCATTATGGGCGAACGAATTTTGCTAACAAATCTATGAAATTGTGAAGTATTGTGAAGTATCACACGATGACGTGCACATCATTCGATCGCAGCCAACCAGAAGACCTCCCTCTTCAAGCAGCTGGTTCGTGCACGCCACCCAATGTTGCTGCCATTTCTCGAAGCGACAATGATAGCATCATTGCGGCCGGTTTTATGCGTTCAGAAGCAAACAGTGTTGACGCTCGCACTCCCGTGGCAGTGACTTTTACTCTTTGACTTTATTCACTTTATCTGTATATAATGACTTTAATTTTCTTTCATCTACGCGTCCGAAGTGTTGCCCGAAAAGAATCGGCGAAAGGCCTCGCAATTACTTATGACATTGTTTTGTCTTATATTTATTACGAAGACTATAACAGCCAAGAAATGTTTCAATCGATGTGAAGTATTAACCCATTAACGCCCGGATTTTTTTAGCAATCAAAATTTAAAAAAATCAGTGAAATTTTTCACGAATACCTATTCTCATTACAAATTCATCGTTTCCGAGAAATTTCGTTCCGCCATCTTTTTTCAACAGAAGTGGCATATATGTATGCCATTGTCGGTAGAGTTGTCACTGTTACAGTAAGTGGTATTTTTTGAAACACCAAGTGTGAAGCCCAACGTTGCACTTTTCGCAGATGAGCTTTGATCTGCCATTAGAACACCCTTGACATCTTCTCTAAGTCTCGACCGTCACCAGCCAATGATCTTTGCGATCATACCTATATGGATTTTGCAAGATCGGTGATCTCAAAATTGTCGACTTCCGTTCGCGACTACGGAATGACTGCTTGAAACCGACGATTCCTCCCAATTTTCAATTTTAGGACATTTAGCTGCAGGTTCATCTACTTCATCATCACTATCCTCATCTTCAATAAGTTCAATTGCAGCCGGAGCAGACAGCAAACCCGATCCCAGGTTATTCAAACTTATTTCATCGGACTCGTCTTCTGGAGCACTATCTTCATCTGAATCATAATTGAGATTAGGCGGCGTTGCATAAATCGCGCGAATTCGGGAGATCCGTCTTATCCCACTTTCAGCGGTGTCTAACGCCTCTGCCAAGGTCGCCGTCTCGCACAATCTCACGCACTTGTCGACCCTGAAGGATAATAGTAAATACCGGTAAGCAGCTGGGGAATTCAGGCTATTAGAACACTAAGCGGCAGATTCACATGTCGTCAGCAACGTGTCACAGTCTAGTGGGTAAAACTACGACTATCACGGCTTTGCGACGCGGGTTCGATCCCCAGCGCCACTAACTATTTTCACTTTGTTTTGTTGCAATATCATTGTTTGCATACTTTTCAACGTACAAATACATCATCCTTCTTGTAGTGCTAAAGTCAATGATCGGTGATTGATTACCATTGTAGCGCATCCATGATTTTATGGAAAAATTGCTAATGAAGGTAAATTGCTAATAGACAATAAACCTGTATAGTACATGTAATACCATAAACTTGTATTATAAAGATACTGCTCTTTCCTGAAGTACTTTTACACATAACTAAAACTGACGTCATTAGAAAAGGGCATTCTGCAATTCTCATCTGCTGACTTTGATTTGTCCCATGTGCCAACCCTAATGACAGCGTACTAAATAAAGTATACTTTTCTATAATCAATTATTCATACTACACACTAATTACGAAACAAATATCCATTATATTCATTCAAATAGTATCATTATTCATTACTTTGCCGACAGTTATGATGATGCAATATATTCAAAGTAGATAATTTCACACTTACTCATTCGCCATGTTTTTTGGTAGAAAATTGTTTCAAAAGTCACGGGAAAAAAGAAACACTAAAATAAAGTGTTGAGAAAATACACGTGGTTCAGTGGTATTTTAAATGAATTTATCGTTTTGAACGTCATTGTCGCCGAACTGCATAGGTTTCGATCAAAAATATGTCACTCTTTCGGTGTACTTTATTTATGCCATTGTCGTTAATGGGTTAATGAAAACGAGGTTTCATGAAATAACACTTGAAATGCGAAATTCGATGGAATGTAAGATATTCTCATTCATGACATTTTTCTTAACGACGTCTTGGATGATGAGGATAACATATGTCAAGTAATTTCGACCTTGTCCAAAAGGCAGAAGACTCAGACTATCATGAAGTATTTAGCATCCAGCTGTGAAAACATTTTTTGAAACACGTTCATTCCAATTCCTGTGTACAGTAAAACAATTCACACAATGTTCTTTAATCATGAAAAGATTTTCATATTTTCGGTGTAGAGAGAGTATTGTTCCATAAAAAGATATAATCTTTATGCTTTGTGCTTTGTACATCTCTAGTGTGAGTTGTTCGTGACATATTATGGATCTGTGGTTGTGTTGTCAAACAATAAATCCTAGAATTCAAGATATTCCGTCATTCATGTCCATTTTAAGGTTTTTGCATGGTGAGGACCATTATACACGGCCGAGACATTAATATGGTACAAAATGAGACCAATACACAATGTCGCAGCTAATGAACAACAAAATCTGCAGCATCAACAGCGTCAAGCGATGACGGACTTCGTGATAAGTTTTTGTGAGCAAAACAACATGAGTATTTGGCTTGCTTCTTGATTTCCAAGCATGCAAAAAAATATTCTAGGAGCTTTCTTTTCTTAAAATCATGCTTTACGCCCATCAAGGATGTCAATGATACTTTGTGATATGAAATATCCGACAATTAAGGATAAAGACAGTTTTTGTATAAAAGCAGGTCATCTGGTTGGCCTACTTATATGGCTTTCAATCAAGCAAATGTTTATGTCATATACATGTTCACATCAAAATCATATGTGGATGCTCATGAAAGTGGTAAATGATGATGAATGAGAACGGATATCCGCAAACAAGGGTTATACAAGGTTTGCATGTCAAAGTTGGTCATCTGGGTGACCTACTTAATGACCGATTTTGGAAAAACTGAGGACAGATTCGAGATTTATGACCAAAAATAAGGTGGTATGCAAAAAATTGCTTGAAAATTCATCGATCCAAACTTTCTCAATCAAACACTCACTTCAATATGAAGTTGTGGTCATAGCACCCCATAGGCCCTGCACAACTACAAAACTTCGACTTTAATTATATTTTCCTAAATATGTATTTTTCTACATTGAATCTTAAGACTTCAATAAAGCTTAGGAAATGTCATTTTGCTATAAATTAAGATGGAAAGACTGTCAAACAATCCCCGGAAGCATTGGGGAGTGCTAACACTTGTCACATGGAAAAGTGGAAAATTGGGTTTTTTCTTATTTCCACATGCTGGTGAGGTCAATAGCCATTGGAAATACAGCAAAAACATACTTGAGGCAACTGTTCATAAGCTTCAAGTCGCAAACCGCGTTGAATTTCAGTCAATCGCTTTCACTAGGCGAATATGTAAAAGTGTATTTTTTGGTGGGGCGCGAGTTACAACTGGTTATATATATATATATATATATATATATATATATACATATATATATATATATATATATATACATTACAGGATATAAAGAATATTATTAGAAGTGTTGTTGATATATTCTAATAATGTAGCATTTATGGACTGTGTCAGATAATACATAACATCTGAACATATGATTATACTTAGTCACATAAATCTTTGTGCGTAAACTCGTTTTAAATTGATTATTTAATACTGCATGCTGTATATAATTCGTTGTCCTTTTCACATATATGTCAGAAAATTGCAGTGTTGAAATTATGTAAGTTGAAAGGCAGTGATTAATCCCACGATATTTTTCATGCGAATAAGTAAATTAATTCCCCTGAAAATGTTATTCCCACGGCATCTTTCGTGTGGATAAGTAAATTCTACTAAAAATGTTATTCTCACGAAATGTTTCGTCCGGAAGTTGTATACCTTCACTTACAAAAGACCTACAATTACAACTACTTGGCTCCAATCGAAAATGCTAATTATACAATGTCAGACGCGTAGCTGGCATTAAATTTGTGGTCGGGTACATTGGAAAAAAACCTTCTTCCAATAAAAAATAGGGGCCAACCAGCTATTTAAAGTAGGGGCCTACCTACATTATTAACCCTGCAATAGTAAATAGGGTCTACTAAATATCTACCCGTAGTTAAAAAATTGGACAATTTATAATAATGACTATTTCTTAACATTTTGGTCCTCAAAACTGTGGCAACCAATGACGTAGGCAGAATGGAATTTGGAAAAATCTTTTCGGTGTAAGTTAGCAAATGATCATCACAGGAGAGAATTGATAATAACTTTTTGACCTCAACTTTTTCATACTCAACCTCAACTCTACTTATACTTTTATGTGAGAAGGTAGTTTGTCTGCAGTCATACTTGAATTTTGCAATAGTTCAGGTCGAGAGACCACCAAGCCATCTACGCCACTGAATTTGCAGATACAGCTCCCAAAGTCTTGAGTCTAGAGCAAACAATCGATAAGATCTGACGGGAATCCTTCAAAGTTTCACTGATATGCAGCTTTCGCGTCTTATTTTTCATGGTTCCGATTTGTGATTCGAGTATGATATACTCAAAACTCAGAAAGTTGGTTAAGCAAATTGAACAGGTATAAACACATGGAGATGGAATTCCACATCCTCGACACAAAACTAAATGTGTTTTATGTTTTACGTAAATTCGCAAGAACTAATTTATATTCTAAGAATTTTATGAACTAATTTACCCTCTTTGGACTGTGCCGTTTGCAAATAGTACTACTCATGACTGGCTTTCACGTTATATTTAAAACATTTGGACTACTCATGTAAATGTCTGTATAACAAAAGAAATAATGAGAGGTTTACGCCAGAATTAGTGATTTTACTATTAAGACATAGGTTTACATATCTTGACAGTTTGAGGCGATTTAGTAAACATTTAACCCTATCACACAATTTCTAAAAAAATTTGAATCTTGTTGGAATGACACATAGGCGAACAGTGACAGAAATTCGGTTAGATACAGTAGACCCCATTAACTATTCTTATGAAATTTTCTTGATTGATACCATCTTATTCCAGCTTTGAGAGGAGATGCGCAAAAGGTAAAAATCTATACACGTTTAAAAAGCTCACTGGGCTGTCCACCACAAAGACTATGAATGATTCATAGTCTTTGGTTACCATTTTTAATTTGAAAAAGTGCAAAAAATAATTAATTGTTTACTAATTTAAATTTCATTGCTCAGAAATTGATAGTCGATGACATCAGTCGAATATCATGCATTGAGATGGCACTCAATTTTTGACGTTTTGTCGACATGCAAATCCTGTACAAATGTGTATTTTCATGCTGAGTGCCACATACGTCTTGTGATGTCTTGTTTTTGCTTTCCGATAATGATGATGGAGCAATAGAACCTAAATATAGACAGCCTGCGTTACACGTTGAACCTTGTTCTTTGGTTTCGGTTAGTACATGTTTGTGTGATTTATCATTATAATGATTGAGTTGTTACAGTTTGGGAATTGCGTACTTCCTTAAAAATTTAGCAAGTCTATTAATTTCAGTACCTTACGAGGACATTTTCGCGAATGATTAGCTACAACGGCTAATCATAATATCATCA
Source organism: Prostheceraeus crozeri (assembly GCA_907163375.1). Classification (NCBI taxonomy): domain Eukaryota; kingdom Metazoa; phylum Platyhelminthes; order Polycladida; family Euryleptidae; genus Prostheceraeus; species Prostheceraeus crozeri. The sequence goes on along the minus strand of CAJQUW010014207.1, from coordinate 16,655 downwards.
TCGTTTTCATAATCATTTTTATTATCGTCTTGGAATGACAACTTTGATTTTTATTTCGTGGTTAAATGCATATCGACTGGCTAGATCAGTCTCATTTTAACAATCGTGTAAAAGTAATTATTCTGCTTATGAACAATTTAATGAATATGAAAATATTGTAGAGGAATGACGGCTTTCGACTATGCATTCAAGCAAATCCAAAGATAGTTTAATTTAAAGATATAGGCCGTATGCTATGCCCACATTTTTAATTTTACCTACACCAGACAAGATACAGAATATATATGTTTTCATTCAGTCGAAAAGAGAACAAATCTAGTAGATTCCGTAAGACGCCACCTATTTTGCATTAATGTCGCCCAGTGAAATTTCCTAAAAAAGTACTCCGCAAGCACAGGGTGCGATCTACGTACATTTTCAGATCAGGTGTGCAGATTTTTTCTTGAATATAGGCCTACGCAGGGCCTACGACATTTGCAAAACTTATCGATGTATAATTTTCAATCTAGTGTGTAAATAAAACCTTGTGCTAGCAACACAAAAACGATTCTTTAATCTGCTGGGCACTTCAATGATGTTCTTAAAAATATTAACTGGTTTGCATAAATATACATGATAACATCATCACCAAAATGGATATTTACAACTGTAATCTATTCCGGAAAATGGTAGTGCTATCTATTTCCATCAGCTATTAATGGATATCAGAAAAACGTGAAGAAGATCTATCATACCGTTAGAACGACATTCTTTCAACACAAAATAGCGACTGACATTAATTGTCGCGTTTATTTGGTGGATGCATCACGAGATTGACATCCAGCCAGTTCAAGAAACGCAGTTAATTTTCCCAATTATCAGAAAATGGGACGAAGAGGACGTTATTCACCAAACTTCTTTACACAAGTCAGAGCTCAATTCGATATATCTTCAGAAGATTCAGGGATATCACCAATGCTGTTTATCGTCCAAAATGCAAATACTTCACTCACCATACCTATCATACATACATGTATATATCCAATGAAACTACCAGAATATAAAATACTTGTCTTGCAAGAGTCCAGTCTCAGCAATACCGCATCCTTGAATATAGTTTAAAGAACACGTCGAAGATGCGGATTAAACAGACTTGGTATGATTCTGAAACCGGAGGCCTACTTCAGATGAGGTCACGGCTTGAGTGTAGAAATCGGTTTGAACGGTATCGTCAGAAATTATCTGCAGCAGATTGAGAAAAATCGTTTTCTTTGATAAATAATTGCTAAACCTCAATATGAACTGGCATTTTCATGTTACATTGACAGTAAGTTGAAAGCAAGAAATATTCACACTTAGAACAATATACCGTCATACGTAATGATTAGAAGCGCTATCAATGAAGTGGGTTCCAGGAAGTTGTGTGATGTAAGAGTTGATTTTTGAGAATTTGTCTGAGTATTGAGTGTCGTCCTGCCGCATATCTCATACGAAGAATGTGCATTTCCTAATAGCTGGACATCTAGTGCACTGAATTGCATGTAGACTCAAGGAGATTTTTGGAGAAAAACTATAGGCCTACTCACTTTTTTCAACCACAACCAATTGACTATACTTGATCTATCGGTATATCTGTTATTGAATATATCTGGCACTTTGAAGGAAAATATAATCCAAAGAAATCCTATAACAATTGAAGACCTCTAAAGAATTTTTATGGAGGAACAGCGCATCATGTTTCGAGAAAAATACGATCCTCTATTATTTGATCCAAAAGAAATAAAATATATGTGACAGCCTGATGACTTCACGGGGAGTATTGAGTTGATGAAAACATTCGTACGTAACTTATGTAACTAATACAAGGTAATTTTCAAAAAGATTCCGTTTGTTTGCTTCAATTAAACCCCATTATCAAAAACGTAAAACTTTAGGACGGCCGATTTTTGAAAATATTCATGTTTTTAGAATTCTTTTACGATTCTGTGTCCGTATCCTTTTATTCTCTGTCCGTTTCGCTATGTAAGCTAAGTATTGTATCTTGATAATTAGCCACTAATCTACCGGTACCTAATTATGTTTCGTTGATGTAAGGCGCAGGAATATTTGGTCGAGTTCGCAAAAATAATCTACTCAACCAAGTTTAATCTTTCATGCATAAATCAACGTAAATTATCATTCAAAACATAATGAAAGCCATTAGTGTCGTGTCAGTCTTTAAGCATCAGGAGTTCGAATCTCCTGTCTCAGCGCTACAGAGATTTCGGAAGATGCAATAACTGACCGACCTAAATAGCCTATTACAAACATAGTGAAATTTCGATGTGGCAAAAGATGCTGTCCAACATGAATTCTATCGGTGCGCATAGTGGTATATGCAGCATCTTAGTTGAAGCGTAAGTTTCAGCATGCTGCGGTGAGAATGTTGCTCTCAATCGCCTGATATATTCCGTTATGCAATAACCACAAAACATAGGTCATACTATGGTTCTGGAAATCCGCTGTCAGTAAATTCCTTTATCATTATAAACGTCAAGGTTGCTGATCCTCAACTCCCGGCGTGGGTGCCAACCCCAATTTGAGTAAAAGTCAGCAGATACTCCGCAAGTTTAACTATCAGCCGAATGCAGTCCATGACCAATTGCTGAAACGCGGATACTCTGACATGAAGGGGCGGTGGGTGCAGGGTGGCATTTGAGGTTTTGACGGTGCAGTTTGGCAGGACCAACATGCATGCACCCCACTTTGCTTGAATGTTTTTCATTATCCCGGGCCAAAAAACAGATCACTCAGATGCATACTCGTAGTGCCCCGGTGAGATGAAGGGAGTGCTGCGAGCACATATCGCATGATCAAGTGGAAACATTGATGTTTGGATTCTCTTGACCGAGAGCTATATGCTTTTTTTACTTTGCACGAAATTACAGTGAAATGCCGTATTTTTTGATAAGGCCTAATTGTGATCCGATGAATTGCATGAAATTAATGATTGAAAACATAATTTCAGTTTTACTACCCTTAGAATAGTCATGTTTGCCATGTATGCTTTTGAAATTGGTTAGGTAATTTCTTGAATTAAACAATGATCGTTACATTTTTGACAGCAAATGAGAGATCCGGATACAGCGCGATCGTTGGGGTTTCCTGTTTCTAGGATGTTCAGTATAATGGTCATGGAGACAGTCGTTAATTCTGACCCTCGGTCAGTTTGTCTCTGTTCATGTACAATCTCATTCTTGAGGTGGACGAGTTCGATAGCAGAAGTTGTCAACACGCGTGCATTCTGTCACTGCGATAAACACTAACCTAATCACACCTTAAGTCCCTCTCCTCTTCATTCGATAGGTTGAGGAGCTATTGATTGGCGAGGCGTGATAAAGACCCCTCATTACGCACAGACAATCACGCACGAGTAATCTTCAATTCAGTTTGAGTAATCGTCGTGCGCAAAAGAAGCATGCGTGCGTAAGACTGAGTCCCCTCACGAAATAATCATTTTAATCTCAAAAGTAATATAAAGATGAGTTGTTCACTGTGAGGTTATTTATGCTGAGTAGATGAGAAGTTGAAAATGAAATGTCCTTTTCGGATGTATGATTTCGCAACCCTCATACGGAGTTGTGGACGAATACGGGAATCAGGTTAGTGTTTAGAGTCAAGTTAACTCAAAGTGGCCAGACATCCCGGTTTTGCCGTGTCTCAGTTCAAAATTTCAGCTTCAGATATTTTTATTTAAATTTAGTTTAAAGCATAGTACACCACGCGTGCTAAGAATAGAATGCGTACGTATATTTGTAGACTGAAAATCATAAGCTGCATTACAAAAGGTCGAGTTACAAAGTCAGAAAAGTAGAAATACGTATAAATAGTATTTCTGTGGTCAGAACAATAGGAAAACATTCAAATGTACTGATTATATAAGGTGCATGCATAAGGAAAAAATGTTCGAAGTCTTCTCTCGGTGTGACAGAGGGGAATGAAAGTCAGTCATAAGAATAAGAATCAGTCATGGATCATAGCGAGGTCGAGGCAATAAGTCCTGAACCATAGAAAAAGATCTCAGTCTATATCCATACCATGAGCGCTAAAATCAAGTTCTATGTATTGAACGTAACGAGGTAAACAATCAATGATTGAACATCGATTGAAGAAATGCACTAAAAACTACTGAAAATGGGAAGGTATTCAGTAAATGACTGCATAATTGTTGATATGAAAAGCTAACACCAGAATATACACACGAAATAACAGAGAAATGTAAAACCAAACACAGCTGCCTAAATCGATTTACATTACATTAGGCGAGAGAACGAAGTAAAAAAAAAGATTCCATGATTCTCATAGTTTGATGATTACCCAACAATTTTCCTATGCACTTATGGACCGATTTTCTTACTCTGTAAAGTGACCCGGTTTTGGATTTAAAAATCTGGTCACCTTCAGTTAATTGAACCTGTGAGAAGACAATCAATTTAATTCGTTCTTCAATCACGTCTGTGGTGCAGAATTTGCCTGGCGTCAATCATACTTGCTCCCGATTGCAGCGTGAGCGTGAGTCATCGCTGACAGACGAGACACCAACACAATATTCGTTCTCTATCGAGTCGCATGCTTTCAGCGATGGCTTTAAATAGTAACTCTGGGATGGAGTGACCTGCTGTGACGGTTGTATTGTTTAGTCCGGTGTTATAGTTCTCTCTCTCCCTCTGTCTCAGTTTCCTACCGGAAACTAAAACCATGGTTTAATATTCCGATAGGAAAATTAAACTCAAATTTTTTAAGTGTGTTTTAGTTTCCCCCTGGTTTAAGCTGGTGTTGCGGCTTCTAGTTTCCTAATAGGAAAATAAAACCTGGTATCATTTTCCTACTAGGAAGATAAAACCATGGTTTTATTTTCCGATCGGAAACTAAAACCTAGGGAAATTAAAATTCGTAACACCGGGAACCAATATAAACCAGTGAGTTTAGCTGCTACACGTTAGCGAATTCAAGTTAAAATGAATGTATCACAGAATTAAATATTTTGTTTGTCTGCTTCGGTTTGCTAGAAGTGTGATAAATACGAAACCTATTACCCATCGAAGAACCTATTAAGTGGGCAAAAAGGAATTCCTAATACCTTACAGAAATAGGAAAAAAAGTCGTGCGTTGTTTGCGGATTAATGTGAGTTCCAGCTGAGTGCTTCGATTGCCAAATTTCCTTAGGATTCGAAGAATTCAGATCATTGCGCACAAGTTTTCTCCATAATGTTGGCCCCTCCGATCATTATTAAAGAAACTACCAAGCGTACGAAAATTAGTTCACTTGATGTTTTCACATCCATTCCTCGGCATTTCTCACTGTGCATTTCACACATCATTCAATGAATCGAATGTTAACCCGACACGATGTGTGTTTTGGTGTGTGCGAAATTATGTCACAGCACGCACGCATCTCTCACTGGCTCTGGTGACAGCTCATTGTTTGCCATTTCCAATAGCAAGCGATACACGAATTATCCATTCGAGAAGGAACAAGGTGTCAAATTCTGTGATGTGCAATTTCGATATTAAGGTTACATATAACTCGTCCTTTCTAGGAAACCGAAGCGCGCGCAGATGAATCTAATTCTGTGGAATGTATACTACTACAGAATAAAGACTATACATGTAGAAAATCGTAATAAGATGGTCAGAATAATGATAAAATTGAAACGATGTAGAAACCTGCAGCCACGCAAATTTGCCTAGGAATAAGATGAATACACTGCAAATTATGCTCTAGTAGAGCCAAGTAATCCGTTTGCTTCATTGAGTGACCGATCTTAGACGATCATCAGACAGCACATTTCTTTCAGTTACTATGCTGCTCTTGTTTTTCTCACCACGCTCATTAACTTATGAAAGGTCGTTGAAGATTTTCTGTAGCAGCACGAGTTGACGATTACAACTTAACAATTTCTTAAAAAAGCAAGTAACACGTTTGGCGATAGCATGAGCTGCATGCCTTTTCTACCGTACATTCATTGTTCTGAGTCACTAGGATATCTTCGTCTATCTCTCTCTTATTTCGCTTAAAAGTCATAGAGAGCTCATAACAGCCTGTTTGGCGATTCAGTGAGTTTTGATCTACACAGATCGCATTGTTTAAGTTACTGTGTCTTTTTTTATTGCTTCCAGCTAGCTCAGATGCTGCGGAGAGTTTGTTGCAGCTTCTCTAGCGGCACGAGTTGTCGATTTACGCCTTCTACAATCTCTTAATGCAGCAAGTAACCAGTTTGCCGATTCAGAGAGTAATGTTCAGTCGAATATCAGTCAGATCGGGTTGTTTTAAGTCATTATGATGCTGTTGAATCTCGTGCATCACTCAGAAGCCAGGGAAAGATTGTTGTATCTTCTCTGGCGGCACGAGTTGTCGATTTACGCCTTCTACAATCTCTTAATGCAGCAAGTAACCAGTTTGCCGATTCAGAGAGTAATGTTCAGTCGAATATCAGTCAGATCGGGTTGTTTTAAGTCATTATGATGCTGTTGAATCTCGTGCATCACTCAGAAGCCAGGGAAAGATTGTTGTATCTTCTCTGGCGGCACGAGTTGTCGATTTACGCCTTCTACAATCTCTTAATGCAGCAAGTAACCAGTTTGCCGATTCAGAGAGGAATGTTCAGCCGAATGTCAGTCAGATCGGGTTGTTTTAAATCATTATGATGCTGTTGAATCTCGTGCATCACTCAGAAGCCAGGGAAAGATTGTTGTATCTTCTCTGGCGGCACGAGTTGTCGATTTACGCCTTCTACAATCTCTTAATGCAGCAAGTAACCAGTTTGCCGATTCACAGAGTAATGTTCAGTCGAATATCAGTCAGATCGGGTTGTTTTAAGTCATTATGATGCTGTTGAATCTCGTGCATCACTCAGAAGCCAGGGAAAGATTGTTGTATCTTCTCTGGCGGCACGAGTTGTCGATTTACGCCTTCTACAATCTCTTAATGCAGCAAGTAACCAGTTTGCCGATTCAGAGAGTAATGTTCAGTCGAATATCAGTCAGATCGGGTTGTTTTAAGTCATTATGATGCTGTTGAATCTCGTGCATCACTCAGAAGCCAGGGAAAGATTGTTGTATCTTCTCTGGCGGCACGAGTTGTCGATTTACGCCTTCTACAATCTCTTAATGCAGCAAGTAACCAGTTTGCCGATTCAGAGAGTAATGTTCAGTCGAATATCAGTCAGATCGGGTTGTTTTAAGTCATTATGATGCTGTTGAATCTCATGCATCACTCAGAAGCCAGGGAAAGATTGTTGTATCTTCTCTGGCGGCACGAGTTGTCGATTTACGCCTTCTACAATCTCTTAATGCAGCAAGTAACCAGTTGCCGATTCAAGAGTAATGTTCAGTCGAATATCAGTCAGATCACGGTTTGTTTTAAGTCATTATGATGCTGTTGAATCTCGTGCATCACTCAGAAGCCAGGGAAAGATTGTTGTATCTTCTCTGACGGCACGAGTTGTCGATTTACGCCTTCTACAATCTCTTAATGCAGCAAGTAACCAGTTTGCCGATTCAGAGAGTAATGTTCAGTCGAATATCAGTCAGATCGGGTTGTTTTAAGTCATTATGATGCTGTTGAATCTCGTGATTACTCAGAAGCCAGGGAAAGATTGTTATGTCTTCTCTGGCGGCACGAGTTATCGATTTACGCCTTCTACAATCTCTTAATGCAGCAAGTAGCCAGTTTGCCGATTCAGAGAGTAATGTTCAGTCGAATATCAGTCAGATCGGGTTGTTTTAAATCATTATGATGCTGTTGAATCTCGTGCATTACTCAGAAGCCAGGGAAAGATTGTTGTTTCTTCTCTGGCGGCACGAGTTGTCGATTTACGCCTTCTACAATCTCTTAATGCTGCAAGGTACCAGTTTGCCGATTCTGAGAGTAATGTTCAGTCGAATATCAGTCAGATCGGGTTGTTTTTAGTCATTATGATGCTGTTGTATCTAGTGCATCACTCTGAAGCCAGGGAAAGATTGTTGTATCTTCTCTGGCGGCACGAGTTGTCGATTTACGCCTTCTACAATCTCTTAATGTAGCAAGCAACCAGTTTGGCCGATTCTGAGGAGTAATGTTCAGTCGAATATCAGTAGATCGGGTTGTTTTAAGTCCTTATGATGCTGTTGAATCTCGTGCATCACTCAAAAGCCAGGGAAAGATTGTTTGTATCTTCTCTGGCGGCACGAGTTGTCGATTTACGCCTTCTACAATCTCTTTATGCAGCAAGTAACAGTTGCCGATTCATAGAGTAATGTTCAGTCGAATATCAGTCAGATCGGGTTGTTTTTAAGTCATTATGATGCTGTTGAATCTCGTGCATAACTCAGAAGCCTGGGAAAGATTGTTGATGTCTTCTCTGGCGGCACGAGTTGTCGATTTACACCTTCTACAATTATTTTAAAGAAGCAAGTAACCGATTTGACAACCGATACAATGGCCCTCCTTTCAACAGATATATCGCATTTGATCATTCATATCAGACAGATCGCATTGCTCTAGTCACGATGTTGTTGTTCATTTACCGTTCCTCTAAAGTTCTTTAATTGAATATTCTTACTGTATCAGTTGATTGACATAGCAGATGTTTCTAATTAGGTAATTTACTGGTTTATCACAAAACATCAAATGTAAGCAATTATTCATATTTTAAATCATTAATTAATAGGCTATTTGCCATTTTGCCATATCACATTGTGTTAAATGTATTACAGTACTAGGGCTGATGGCAACCATTAGTACCCATTACTAGGAAACAATGTTTTGTCTGGTGAAATTTTACTTGTAGAGTACGGAAATCGGCAGCGTGAATGTGAGTTCATATAATAATTAAAGTTGCCGATTTACGCATTTCAGCGTCCTAAAATATTTTTCAAAATTTTCAATTTTCTCCAAAAGTATTGATTCAATGCTTATGATTTTCCGTCAGAACATTACCCCACGGTAGACCAATACTGTAGGCGAATTTCGACAATTTTGGCTGCGGTTTATCATTGTGCCAATTTACGGTCTCAGCACATGTGTTGCCGATTTACGGCTTCTACAGATATACGTGATACTTCAAATGGAATTATTTATACCTGGATTGTAGGAGTCATATAGACAAGTAACAAAAAATGGCAAAAAATTGCAATGACTGAATTATTGAGTAAGGTGGGGACGAAACGTCGGGTTTACAGGTGTAGTGTATATACATCTGCAAAGGAGTTCACTTTTTCCTTTTTCAAAATGCGTGAATACATCAGGAAATGTAGAGATTAGAAACAATGTCATCGTTGTCTGCAAAATAACTTTGGAAGGTGTCAACATCTCGATATTACTCGACCTAGGAAGTCTCTCCCTAATGTATTGATGTTAGCGGATGCTGAAAATCTTTCGGAGTCATCGCTGGCTGCTAGATATCTTAACAAGAACAGCAACAGCGAGGTATTCACTATGAGATTCTGAAATTCCGAATTGAGATCTCGTGGCCTAAAATGATCTGTCATGAACTTGAATTGTCTCGGTTTCGTCAGTTTCCACATCTTTCCTCGACATCAGGAAATGCATCGGTTATTTTATGACTTATCCGTGATTTTCAGAAGGTTTCAATTTTCTGATATTGAAATTAGAAAGTTGAATTGAATTGATGAATATGATTGAATGTTCTCCTAGTTGGATTAAAGGATTAATGATGCTGTATGCCTGATACATTTTCCTCTAATGTGTTGGACTAACATACCAGATAAAATGAAATAATCATATTTGAAACCAGGGTTTTCGTGAGCGCGAGGAGTCGGAGTCGGAATCGGAGTCCCCCGGAGTCCTATCATTTGGCCGGGGAGTCGGAGGAGTCGGAGTCGGAGCTATCAAATGATAGGACTCCGGACTCCGACTTAGTAGTAAAATTGTTGTAGCCTCAATAAAAGTTGGCTTTTTCAAAAATATATTTGGCCATCATTTTATCTTCCGTGTTTCTCTAGCGACATTAATCTACATTCTAGACAAATATCTTTATTATATTTAATCATTTGATCATTTTATACAATTAATATAACTTATTTTTATACATAACTTAACAAGTTGTTTAGCCTACATCAAGCATTCTAGCTACTACTATACATAATTTGTTATCCTACAATTGATTTGATATAGACGTATAGCTATCAGAACATTACACATTTATAATCAGACGAATGATCGATTATTGATAATACGTATATGATGTTGCCTACATGTAGGCTTCTTTCTTACAGGATATAATACTTTGTAATTGTATTCTACTTATAAGCTATTGTTTTCTTTCGAGAGTGATTCATTGAGCAGTCTGTGATGGCTAGCTAGATAAAATAGTAACGAATTTGATTAATAGCCGTGCTGCGCCCGAGATATGAATCGACCTTCACTCATGATAATCAAATTATTTCATTCTCCCGTGCTATCTTGAACGAACCTATTCGCTGATATGATTTGTCTTTAATTTTATTCTGTGGGAATCCCGCCACTGCCTGCCACTCCTTGAAGATGCATTGACGTCAAAAACATAGCAATCGAACATGATGAAACAGTTTGCCCGATGACTTTGTAAAACCAACGCTAAGTCAACGACTTGAATAAGACCACGACTACGAATGCGAGCACGAGATGGGTCACAAAAGAGTGGTTGTGGTCGATCTAACTTATAAAAAATATGAACGGTAAGTTTCTCTGCACATTCAATTCAACTGACATAGTGAGTAGTGACATGGCTCCCAAAAAGACCTCTAAGAGGAAAGGTGTACGAATATTTTGAACAGAAGAAAGATGAATTTACCTGCATATGCACTGAGTACCGGTAATTCAAATGGCGATGGTATGGCACAATTAATAAGCTTTAAAGGAGGAGCAGGCTCATATGCCTCTAATTTAATGAGGCATTTACAACGGCACCATCCAATACAGTTTAAAGAGGTGGAGGCTGAGGCGGCCAATGAGTCCAAAAAGAAAAAAAGGACAATGTACAGACAGACATAAAAAGGTATTGTAGTCTTCATATATTTATATCAAACTACAATTCTTAACTTATGAAGCAACGTCAATTTTGTTTTAGTTTCAACTATAATTTAAGGACAAAGACTATTTAAGTGTATGTGTTTACGATAATTTCTATCGAATCTTGTGAATATTTTCAATTGACGTAGTAAATGCATGTCATCACAACTTAAGCCTAATATTTTTAACACTATATTTTATTATAACTATACAAGCTCGCATTTACGAGTATATGGAATCACGTACAGTTACTGAATATATTTACGGTATACAGTAGATAGTTGAACAGTAACACGAATGATACTAAGAGAATACAACAGAACGTCCTAGAGAACACAGTGAAAACTGTCGCAAATTTTAATATAAAATAATTATACCACTCATAAAAATGCAAAAGTTAGCGTGACATTATTACTACATTCCGTTAAGTTATCTTTATTCTCAAGACATTATCAATACAATTATCTACGAAGCTTATGATTGTGAAATTATCTATGATATTTTTCAAAATAAAGCGTTTCCAGATCAATATGTAGGACCTACCTGTGAATAATTTCTTTGATAAGGATGACATGCATAAAAACTGCCATCTCAGTACATAAAAAGACCGAATCAGAGAGTGCTGACCAAACTCGGATATTGATCTCCGCTTTTATTTTTTTTTTTTGTATATTTCGCTAATTGTTTTTGGGTATAAATAAAACATGCTTTGGAGATTTGTCAATAACAATCAATAACTTACAGTATGATATGAAATGGATACTCAAGAATGTTTAATTTATGGGATTTAACTATGGTTACTGCCACGCTAGCTTTTGCATTTTTGATGATGGTATTTTTTTATTTAAATTTTTGGAAGTTTTCACTTTCAGTTAACTTTTCACAGTGTTCTCTAGGGCTTAGTTTTGATCTTATTGCTAACTTTTTCATACCGGGATAAACACAGAAAGAAACTTATCACAAATCAAATCTTTAGATGATAAAATCACAGGTGAATAACCGTATTCTCTCTAATAACCGCGTGCGTTAATTACATTAGTCAGAAATTGAGGGGCTGTTTTCTTGATTATAAACAATTATGCACGGTTTATTCAAAACTCAATAGCCGACAGTACTACAGTATTTAAACACATACAGCCCATACAATTTCTTAAAGGCCACAGTAGTCTATAAAATGACGTACAATATAGAATATGCTAATTTTTGATACACTTTAACTTTCATATGATAATCATTATTTTAGTTATTTCAAACCAACGAAACAAACATCACAATGTCGATGAGTAAAGATAATTTGAAAGATCCCTATTCAATTTGAGTGAAAGATTTGGTGCCCTGAATTTTTCTCAAATTCCTGAGGTAAAAACATAAATACGATTGTCGAGATCATTTTAGCCTAAGTCTTTTGCCATTTTACATCGTTTGTTCATTTATAATGAGTACATAACTTACATTCTTATACCACTATCCTACAAAACCGTTGGGCGTAACCTACATTTCTGAATTGTAATCAATTCTAAAACTATTCAATTTGTTTACGGTTTCATTTCAGCTTTCAAGAAGTTGAATGGCCTTCCCTCGCGAAGTCTTTGTCCGAATCTCTGATCAAGGACATTAAGCAACGACTAGGTCAACAATCCGCAAAAAATCTCGAGATAAGTTGTCATATCAACACCAAAACCAAAGATTATATTCATTATAAGTATATTGTGTCCACTCGTCACGGTCTCGTGTTCATTGGAATAAATTGTCCAATCTTCCTGATTTCGAAAGTGAGTCGAACAGTAAAAATATCCGCGCATAAGGCCTGTTCAAAAGATTATTTGTTTTTTTGGCTATAGTTGGCCAAATGAATAATATTTTAAGCAAACTAACATTTATCGTGAAATTATGGGTAAATTAATTCTTTGTAATGAATTATGACTGTAAACTATAATTCTAGCTCTTGAGCTTACAACGAATGCATTCTTTTAAATTAAGAGTCCTTCAACTTACCGATATGTTAGGTTTTGTAATGTAAAATACTTTTCTACAATTAATAGAGAAATAACATTGGGTGGTTCTGACAAAATAAAACTGGAATCACCTTTAGAGAGAGACTAGTACTATCTGTATTCCTTGATCATAAATCTTTAATTCAATTGTTTTTTAGAGAATACTCCGTTGTGTAAACCGCTGGCTGTGGTGAATATCAAGATCACACAGCGGTTGGTACGGCGGCTCTACTGAATGAAACCCCTGACATTCATTTAATCTACGAATGAGCAAGTGTTAGCAATTGTCTCGACCAAGCGCAAAATTATGACACGGATGGTCATCATTTTACAAAAAGAGGTAAGTTTAACGATTAATCGAAACTGTACGTAACTAATTACAAGACTGAACATATACACGTGAAATTTCGCATTAGCACGAATCACATAACAATTTATATTCTTCTCCTTCTAGTGTACATAGTAGATGCTAAATTGTAAGTTACATGTGGAAGTCATTTTTCTTATATGTGTAGGAACCAGATAAACAGACATGTGGTATACGAAAACATTATAAATTTTTGATAGAATTTACAAATCGATTTATTGTGTATCCATGTAGAATCTTGAATGTGTGCATGCATATGATGAAAAGTTTTGTTGCATAATTCAAGATAAAGCTTTATCTTCTGTCTTATGATGTAATTATGTTATAATTTTATTAGCACCTACATGTACTTCCTTAGTTTTCTTGAGTTCCATCAATAAAATTATATGAGAAAATAAAACTTCGGATTAATGGATCTTAAACATACTTTAAGTTACATTTGGTACTAAGGAAATAATGATAAATACCGGTACTACTTAACATGTACTTGCTTACTGATATCAGTAAAGTACAAGTAAATAGGCCTAACATCAAACATATCACATGAAACTTGAAACTTTACTTTGGAGTTCTTAATTAGATATAATTTGGCCACGAACGGTATCTCTGGGGGACTATTATACGTTCGGCTTCGGACAAATATATTTCGTAAGAATAGGTTATGGACCATAGCATATCAGATCATATTTGATGTTCCGTTTATGTATAGACTATATGCATAGGCTACATGTGAACAAGAAAAACTCAGTACCGCTTCAGCTTTAAAGGAATTACGAAAATGCCATAATGAAATTAACAAAGCATATTGGTAGTTTGTTAAGAATGTTGTGAGTTGTGAAATTTGTACTCAAGTATCAATTGATTTCAGATCGAAGACGAACAGGAGGAATCTGATATTGAGGATGTTCTTCCAAATGACATTTTTCAAGGTGCCTCTAATGTATTATATCATATTCGGTGTGGAGCTCATACGTTGCAGCTTGCAGTGAAGGATTCCCTCAAATCTTCTAAGTCCGCTCAACATCTATTGCTCAAAGTTAGAAGTGTTGTCCGAAAGCTTCGCACACCACAATTGAATCAAACTCTTTCCAGCAAAGGCTATCTTTCAGCAATTATTGATGTCGAAACGAGGTGAGATTATTATTAAAATTAAACCAATGAAGTACATTACAGAATCTATTAGATATACTGGTACCTTATGTGTATTTCAGATGGGGCTCAACCTACTCCATGGTAAAGAGATTGTTAGATTTGAAACCTTTTGTACTCGACTATTCAGCGGCCTCATCCGAACTGTACCTGTCGAACCAAGAGTGGAATCAATTGGAGAAAATAAGCGAACTATTGAAAGTTCCATACGATGCAACAATTCGCATACAGGTAAGTTTTATATAGTACACATCAAACATTAATTATCTTTGGTAGGCCTATACACTGAACCGTATAAATTTTACAACACTAAAAAGTACTCCTTTTCGATTGATTTTTTCTAGTCTACATGTTCCACTCTGAATTTGACAACCAGAAATGCAGTTTAGTGGGTCCTAATAATTGAAAAGTACTAGACCTACTATATGTACATGAGAACAAACTCTAGATTATTGTGCCTATGTCTCATGCATAGGCATTTCTACGTACATGTGGCTCTGGCATCTGTCGATGTATGTATACTGGTATACGCTATACGTAAATTATAGTTTCGTATTTAGCTGCACCATTAACTTAGATGTATGTCCCTATGACGTTCAAGGAGAGCAAGACATAAATTTCTATATAATTCAAATATATTCCTCAATTTTTCAGTCAGAACAACTAAGCCCAGGAGAATTTGTGAAAGAATGGATACAGGTGAAAAGACACATGGCAAGGCAAGACGGGAGCATTCCCAAGGAGATGGTGGCTTCGATGATGCGAAGGGAGGAGGTAATTATATACTTTGTTCTTTTAAATTGAATTACACGTAGATAAAAGATAGTGGATTGAATTTTGAAAAGGACTCAACTAATTATACTGAATATATAAATGATACAAACGAAGCTGTTGCATACATATGTATTGTACTCATACACAAACTCGGATTAACATTTACGATCATGCCAGCTCTTTTACCTGTTGTGAACTATTTAAAGATGTAGATGTAAAATAATTGTCTATCATGTTGTTCAAAAAAACATATGCTACACCCAAAGAACACAATGGCGTTCTTACGGGCTCCAACGAAGGCATAATAGACTTACTCGGCTACTCAAACTAAATCAATCAAACGATCGAAATATACCAGCCACCAAAAATTCATTGAATAATTTACTTCATTTTCATTCTATTCATTGGGTAGTCGTTTTCAAATTCTTTGGGGAAATTGTGACTGCTAACTTACTTTTCTGCTATCTTGTGACTGCTTGTATATGTATGTTTTCAGATAATAAATTATAGACTATCTTTTATTACTCTGAATATTGAAGTATTTTGAATTTTGCAATATATGTATATTGTTTTCTTTAAAGGTTCTCCTGAACGATTTGATATGTGCTGCAACATGTTGTGACCCGCGTTATCGTCTGCTATTAACTGCTGCCCAACAAGAGAGAGGTACAAAAGTAGTGGAGAGAGTAGCGCTACATCTCAGAAAACAACAACAAATGAACTCATGTGATTCATCACCAAACAGAAGCACCACAGAAGAAGTGGGGATTGTCGATGCGGAAGACTTAGAGGATGAGCTGGATTTACTCGCTGCAGCAACTTTTAAAACGAATGGTAAGAAAGCAAAAAGAAATTAGATACGTACATACGTATGTGCGCATTACTGAATTTATACTGTAATTGGTTATATGTCTCTGATGTCCGAAAGATCATTCATATGTAGTTGCATGTACCGGTTACGGCTAGATCATCTTATGATTTTTTTCTATTGTACGTTTTCAGATTTGAAAAAAGAAGACCCAACAACAGAATTTACGAAACTGATGGCAACCATGCTCAGTTCGGAACGGGTTAAAGGCAATGTACCGGTATTTGAAGCAATCAATGAGAAGACTTGTCCACCTGCTCTGATTGACACGAGCAAATTGTTATCTTCATTGCCGACAACACAAGTTTCGGTGGAGAGGCTTTTCTCTAGTGTAAAACTGCTTCTGAGTGACCTTCGATCCAGACTAAGGCCTGATATTGTTGATAGTGTGTTGTTCCTTCGGAGTAACACGCAACATTTTTGATCCTATTTTTTGTGTGTAGCAATTACATGTAGTCATCACTCACCATGAATACTGGTAGATGTTTCCAC